>ML682067.1:13361986-13382514 GCA_007922195.1 Podocnemis expansa
GCTTGTTTCGAAATGGCCGTGCGTCATGTGGCCATGGCACTTCTTATTTCGAAACAACCTCTGTTGTTTCGAAATAAGAAGTGTGTGTGGCCATACCCAAGGAGTTCCAGCACTACTTCTTTTAGGACTCAAGTAGAGAGTACTGGACGGCAAAAAGCACGGCTGTGAATCTGGCCCTTGATCCCTTTTGAGTGAAATTTATGGGACAGAAACCAGGCCAGATTCTCCTCTTAATAAACAGCTCTAGGACCCAGCGACCCATTGCTGTCCTCCGTGAGCAGCAAAGGTGACTGAAACTCCCCCAATTCCTCATCTGAGAGTGCAGGGCATAACTAGGTTCTCATAAGCCATCCTTTGCCACCAGACCAAAACCACATGGTTCCAACAGCTTGTCTCTATTCTTCAGGCAACACATGAGGCATGAGTTCCCTCAAACCTGTGCATGACTAAGAAGGAAAGAGAGAAAGCTCATGCACAAGACTGAGTAGGGGGACTCTTTCCTGATGACCATCCACTATTCTCAACTTCAGGAGCCATCATCCCCTTTCTGAAATAAAAGCCATGTATTGCTGCCAGCTAATGTTGTCAGGCATGTAGCTCAACTGGTACAAGTCTGTTTAGTCCACAAGATCCTTGTCTCTCTCAGCACATAGAATGAATATGCAAGAAGACAAACCATGTTCTGTGGGCAACTATAATCTGACATTTCCAAACTCTGAAGTACTTGGCTTTGCAATCTAAATACCACTCAAACTCAGTCAGTTTGCATGTAATTTCTCATACAGCAATAATTGCTATCTGAGTTTAACTTTAATAATAAAGACCAGTGAACTAAATATGCAGATATTATTTAAACTGAGTTTACACTGGTAGCATGCGAGTTTACAATGTTAGCCTCAGAATAAAGCAGTAGTAAGGTCTTTGTGAACACCGCCAAATAGAAGAAACCACAATTTTCTTAAAAACACATTTTCAGAGGAATTTTTTGTCTAAGAAACAAATTTGTGAGCAATGTGTGAAACCTGGTCCCATTGAAGCCAATGTGATGTTTTTTGCCACTTACAGTACTGTGATATTTTTTGCAAAGGGTAGGGCATGTTTTGAGTAAATTAACAGATTAGGAAATTCCCTCTCAAGGCAAAACAATCTAGACTTGTTTAGTTTCAAATCTGAAGCAAAAGACCTCCTGCATTTGGTAAATCTTCCATAGTAAAATTGAACAATAGTAGGCATCCTTTGGTCTCAGGAGATCATTGGTATGCATCCCTGAAAGGTAAAAAAATTGCTCAGGTGCTTTTATGGCAGTTGAAGTTGTGGCTGAAGAGATCAGCTCAAGAGAGATGGTTTCAGTGCATTTGTCACATTTGAAGGTGGTATTTTGACCCTTTGTGTTCTGCTTTTGGCAAGCTCTTTTCTCCTTTACTAAGCTGAACTATTACTTCTCTTAGCTTTGGAGACCTTTGGACTTTTGTTTCCAAAGACTGCAGTCCTGAGTGTGATCTTCCCAATTATCCATATTCATGTCCACTTCTTTGAGGTCTTGCTTGCACACAACCTTGAAACTTAATTTTGGGCATCCTTTACGTAGTTTTTTCCAGATGCCAATTTGCTGTAGAGGATGTCCTTTGGGATGCACCCATCATTCATTCAGTGCACATGGCCAAACTAGCAGAAGAATCCCTGCCTAAGGAGAATTTGCATGCTGGCTCTTGAGCTCCTCAATACAACTCTTTATCCAGGAGATTCCAAAAATTCAAAAAAAGTAACTCATATGAAAGCTGTTAAGCCTTTTTTGTTTCTGATCAGTATATAAGGTTTGTATCTCACTTCCATTCAAAAGCATAATGATAACACATGAACAATACACACAGATCTTTGTGTGTCCTGTCATTTCATTGTTTTGCCATACTCACTTCCACAGTCTAAATACCATTGTGGCAGCTTTTCTGTTGCAGATGATGGACCCCATGTATGTGAATTCACTCACCACTTCAAGTTCATAATGACTGATGTTGATGTAGGGTGCTTTGTCAACTCACTGGCTCATTATGTTAGTTTTTTTTAAGCTTATAGTAAACCAAAAGTCTTGAAAGGCTTTGGAAAAACTGTCCATGATATTTTGGAGATGGGCTTCTGCGTAGGTTGTCACTTCTGCAACATCAGTGAGGAGAAGGTCTTGGTTTTAGAACCAAGTCTTGCAAGATCAAACAGCTTTCCATCAGATCTTGCAAGAAAGTAGACTTCAGCTGAGGAACCAAAATTTGGTTCAGTAGAAGGAAAAGATCCCAAACAGTGTGAGGAAAGTACACAGCCTTGATTAAGCCCCCTACAAATCTTGAAAAATTAAATGACATCTGAATTCATAAGCAGGCTAAAATAGCAGGCTTGTTCATCACAACTGCATGAGTACTGTGATTTTCTAGGTTTTATTCCATATGTATTTGTGACAGATTTTTTGGCAATATAATCAGACTAATTTCACTGGAGTTATTCCGGATCCACACAGATGTCAGCAAGGTCATAATCAGACCCCTTCCCTTTTACATACAAGATTTTTGGAAACTGTTTTATGACAGATTCAAAATTAAGTTCCTCAAATTTATGCACCAACAAAGAAGCCCTCACATGGTATGACAATAGATTTGTAAATGTGTATATTATATGGGTATACAATTCTGGAGACAGATACATCATCTATGTAATCTGTGAGTATGTGAGCAAGCTAGTGTCCAGAGAGTACTAGAAAGTCAATATATTAGCCCCAGGCTCAGCAAGACCCTTTTCCCCTGGTAGCGAAGGAGTAGTTACTCCAAGTTAATTGGCAGACCAGGAGCTAATCAAGGCCCCAGCCAGGACCTGCCTCCTCTCCTCCAGAGAAAGGGTGTGGCTGAAGCATGAGAGTAAGAAGAGCTATCAGCAGGGGTGGATTACCACATGGGCCAACAGGGCCGGAGCCCAAGGGCCCACTACAATGTGCGGGACCCTTGGTCCTGCCGGCAGCCCAGAACTTGGAAGGGGAATGGGGCGGGCTGGCCTGAAGCTGGGCTCTGAGCACCCATCGTGCCTCTGGGCTGGCTGATCTGGCCTCAGGGGCAGGGTGAGTCAGCCCACAGGCTGAGCTCTCCTGTTCTTACTCCAGCCCCGCAGGGTAGGGCAGGGCTGGCCAGCTATGGCCTGGCTGGTCAGCCCCAGGGGATGTGGGGGCTGACTGCCATGCGTGTAATATGGGCTCCAGTGAGGCCCAAGCTGGGGAGGCCCTGGGGCCCTGTGGTCCCTGATCCACCTCTGGCTGCTATCAGAGTGTATGTGAGGAGGCAAAACTCTGTTAGAAGGTGGAAGGATCTAGGAGAAGGAGCAGAATGCTGGTCAGAAAGAACCTTTCAGGGACAATGACTCAGTGGGTAGGAAAACCCCTGCCTGAAGAGGCCAAAAGAGGTCTGGGAGAAAGAGACCCAGCCAAATGGGTAAGATTTAACTGGGCTCCACCACACCCAGTGGGATGGTCAGAGACAAAGGATCACCCCTGGCAAGGAGGCCAGGACGGGCCCCTGCCTGAGCAGAGTCTAAATATTAAGGTCAAGGAGAAGTAACCCAAATATCTTAGCTGGTTTCTTGAAGCAGCAGTGTAAGGCTTCTACTTGCAGGGTCCTTGAACTGGGGCCTGGAGTCAAGGGTGGGATTGGCCACCACCACCACTACTGGCCATCCTTTGGAGGGACAAAAGTCCCAGCAAAGAGGCAAGGGCCTACAAGAACCTGGACAGGACTGAGAGCCAGAAGAAAACAGCCATCTGGGAAAGAAAGCATTACCCTCATTCAGCATAGATGGAGGAAGAACGGTTGGGGTGAAGCAGTTCCCCATCCTACCACTAGAGGGAAGAGCTGGAGCAACTAAGGTAGAGGAGGAGCTTTATCACAGTATGAATGAATGAACGCATGTACAGGAGAAACATCAAATCTGAAGATCAATGCAAGACTTCTGTACCTGATTTTAATGTAAAGTGATATAATGCCCTCAAGTTACTTCTATAGGTAAACTATTACAGATGTCCTAGTGAATAGTGTGAGCTCAGGCATGATCTGTAAAAGGTGAGGTGCTGAAAATTAATCAAACTGCAAAGACGACACCTCATAGCACAAACTGAATTATCCTGAGAGTGCTCCATCAATCAATTCTCATAATAAAATTTATATGTCTGGTTGCTGCTCAGAAATCCTTTTTCCTATTGATTTGGATGTCCTACCCATCAACAGAAGGACCTGGCTTTTTAAAAAACTGGTCAACAGGTGACTAATGGGAACTACTGGCATATCCCGTAGCTTTCTCACCAGGAAAGAAATTCATTTACTTCATGTATCAGAATCTTCCTTCAGCTAGAAGTCATAAATGATGTTTTGTAAATGCTTATGATTCCATCTTTTTTTTTCTTTTGACAAACAGATGGATTTTAAATTTTCCTCACAGTTACTCTTGATTGAAAATAACTGCTAAATCTTTGTCAAGAAGGTTAGAAAGTTTAACAACAAAAATATGCCAACCATCTGGACACTGAAAGGTATAAATATGATTTGATATAAAAAACATGATTTATTGATAACATTCCATCATTCATATCATATGTCCTCAGCTTATCTATTATAACAAAACACCACTCAAAAATTTTCAAAATACATATAGTTTTGAAAGGCTACATAGTCAGGAAAATTTAGCATTGGCAGAAGGATGGAGCAGAGATAATTAAATTTTTGCTAGCTATGACCTATTACACTCAACTACAATGGGTAAGTGCATTAAGTTGAATATTTAAAATGAACAGCTAAATGATCAGTATGTTTTGTTCTATGACTCCCTTAAGTAATGCTACAAATCACATTTCTTGATATACACACTATAAAAAAGTTGGGAGGGGGGTAGCCAGTACAGTAAGAAGTTGCACATCATTATCCTACTGTACATCCTGTTCCGTCACTGCTTGAACCTAGAATACCTAAATTATTAATTTCTAAAAGCATGGCTATTATTTTGATTCTGCAGGGTAGAGAGAGATAACAGACATCTTTAACTGAAATTGTTTTAGTTCTCTAAAATACAAAATGCCTCAATTCGAAACAAACAAACAAAAAGCAATGCCACAGTTCCCTTGTTCTAAGAAAACCCAATACACTTCTCCACCAAAATCATACATTTTTTAATGACAACTGAGTTGATGAGGATAGAATTGAGTAGCTGTATTTCCTGATTCAACAAGATTTTTATTTTCCATTTGCCACTTGTGAGTTTTTCAAGGGCTCGCTTTACTGGGGTTTATTTCTTTAAATAGATCACTCACCAAATCATAAGTGAGGGACAAAGCAATAAGGTTTGTGACTGCAACAGTCTAGTGGTCTGGAGTCCCTGCAAGCAGGTTAATAAATGTTGCCTCCCAGCTACAACAGAAGCACTTCAACTCTATGAATTGTGCGTTGAATCCTTCCCTCAAGCTGTGCTTACTCCTCTTCAAAAGGTCTGATTACTCAGACTTCTTTTGAGAAGGATGAAGTTCACACTACATGAACAAGTTCTCACTATGAACTGCCATATAACTGACAATGAATAGTCACTGGGCTGAGGGAAACACAGAAACATTTTATAGCCCAGTAGCTAAAAAACTCTCCTAGGATGCTGCCAAGCTCCAAAGGGCCAGCCATGTTGGCCTAGTTCAGTAATCAGAACTCCTTGTTTGTTCTCCTAGGATGTGGGAAACATAAATGGAAGCCCCTGCTACAATGTCCAATTGCTTACATACAGTGGAACTGGTTCAACAGGAGAGACTGAGGAGTCCCACTTCAAAATATCACATAACCTAGTAGTACGAGCAAGTGCCAGTTCAAATCCATTATGATCATAATGCCCCTTGGTGGGTAGGATACACTTCTGCAGTTTGAAATACCCAAATTCAAATCACTTCTACACCTCAGGCATGGCGGGGGCTTGAACTGGGGCTATGTCTACAAGCAAAGTTTTATTTCGAAATGACTTATTTTGAAATAAGGGAAAGCCTGCTATTGAAACAGCTGTTATTTCAAAATGGTTATTTCGAAATAAGGCCGTTTGGACATGTTGTTTTGAAACGGCCTTGTTGTGAAATAACCATTTTGAAATAACAGCCGTTTCGAAATGTATGGGGTTTAACCTGTTTTGAAATGACGGTTCTTATTTCAAAATGACGGAGCCTGTCATTTTGAAATAAGAAAACGTTGTGTGGATCAAATCTTTTTTATTTTTAAGTAACCAGTGTTATTTTGAAATAAAAGAGATGTGTGGACATACCCTGGGTGTCCCACATTCAACATGAGAACCTGAACCATTAGGATAAAAGTTGTAAGAAAGGACTTCTCTTCCTCACCCCCACTCCAACTTGTTTTACCCCAGATGGGATTTATTTTTCAATTCACTTTTTTTTTTGGCATGGTTTTTATATTTAGCTCAGGTCAAACTAATTTTTTTTTTATTTTTTCAGAATTACCATCAAATTTAAAAAAAGAAAACCCGCATCCAACCAGCTCTAGAGATAAACTATCCTCAGTTGCTGAGAATACTCACTGTACAACGGGGAAATGGAAAAGAAACATTGGCAGAAGTGATTCTGTCTGCAGCCCTCAACATACTAAACTATTTCCTCAATTGAAGATCATACTTGAGTTCTAAAAATTATCTGTCATCATGAGGCTAGTACCTCAAAATCTAAATAAAAGACTCCCAAAAGTATAAACTGGCTAAAATAATTTAGAATAAATATATTTCAACTGACTTTGTCTTTTTCTATTTACTGTTCATGGTAATGGAAAGATTTTCTCAGAAACAAACTAAGAAGTGAAAACCAAAGCCATCTCCCTTATATCTGTGAAGAACTATAAAGAAATTCCTGTTCATTTGCCATTTTTACTCAGAATAATATGACATACAAATATTGATAGCCACAAGACTGATTTTTGTATGCATAGCAAAATCAAAGCTAAAGAGTATTTTTCTGTGATAGGGAAATACTGTACTACTTTCTCTTAACAATTCTTTAAATAGCTATAATACAGAATAATCTAAAAAAATATATGTGGATCTGTATGTCATGTGTGTATGCATACATAAAACAACAGTATTGCTGAGCAACGGCAAAGATTTTCTTTCATTACTTCTTCTGTACTTAATTTTTATTCAGGAACATTGTCCTCACACAAAAACACTGAGAGCCGAGTCTTTTATTTATGCACAAAGCCATACAATACAAGCAAACTTCTCCACACTGCTGAGCCAATGTGCACCAACCATGAGCTAGAAAAGCCTCTTCTTTGGGCGACAAGTATTTTCCATATCTTCTTTTCTCACACGTCCTTCTACTGAGAGAGCCAACTAGAGGGTCAATGAATGATATGGAGTGGGGGGCTTACGTACCAAGTAAGAGCTGGACTAAGACACCAGTCCATGTCACATGGCTTACCTCTACAACTGTCAGATACTAACGATTTTCAGCCACCCAACATTCAAGCCTAGAGTCACAAAAGAACTGTGGTGTGGTGACATTGATCACCTCCTTCCACTTAGGAATCTCAGTTGCAACCCCTCATAGCATGGGGTCCTGTGGCAGTTTAGCAACAACATTCCACCTGCCTCTTAACTTTTAGCCTAACTGTTAGGGTTCTCACCTGGGAAAAGGGAGGTGTGGTTCAAGTCCCCACTCCACCTGAGACGGAGGAGGAATTTGAATTGGAATCCGCCACCTCTTCAGATGAGTGCCTCAGTTCCACTATGGATAAATAAGGAGAAAATCACTAGGACAGAGAGAGCAACCAAGCATGAGAATGACTCTAGCCTGGTGGTAGAGCACTCACATGGGAGGTAGAAGACCCACAATTCAATGTCCCTGCTCCAGTGACATTTTATCATTATTTATCCACAGTGGAACAGCTTCAAGAGGACAGACTGAGTGAGCTTTTCTTCAGAATAGCCATAGCCTAGTGGTAAAAGCACCTCCTGAGAGAGAGCAGATCACAGTTCAACTCTATTCTACCCCTCAGGCAGGCAAGAGACTTGAACTGGGGGTCTCCAACATCCCAGGTGAGAGTTCCAAACCATTAGGCTAAAAGTTACAAGGGAGGTCATTTTCCTTTGTCCCCCAAGAGCTCTACTGTGTCATCTGTCTATAAGGGCTCAATCTAGCAGGTGAGGTCTGGATACATATACCAGCCCTGCAGGTAAGTTAAGTAGAAGAACACCAATCTTCTCCTGGTTCTTGTTTCATTCTGTGGGATTAAGTGTGCAGACACCAGGCTTGAGGTTGCAGTGTGCATGCTCAGAGGCACAAACACAGATGCCCAAGTAATTTTTACTGCAAAAATTTAGGTGCTGAGCAAGTTGAGATACCTACAGTATTTGGGAGTGGAGACAGAGCATGAGTGGAGCTTTGTGAATTTCAGTAGGGCCTGATTCTGGGATTCAGGGCCCAAAAGCTGCAGTTAGTCATGTAAGTCCTTTTGTGAATCCACCTGTCAGACCGGATTGTACCGACCTAGAGTTGAAAGGCTCTATCACATCACCAATCCCTGATCTATAAAGATTTGTTTTTCAGGGCTCCCTCCCATAACATCAACAAAAAGAAAAAAGATTTCCCCTCTCTAAAATGTTATAAATAATAAATGCATGTTTCCTTTATTTCTTCAGTGCTTGATTTATGAGATAACATATTATGTCGAGTGATTGAGGTTAATGATTTTTATCTTGGTCCTTAAAGGTTCAGAGTCTGCATTATAAATTACTAAACACGTGTTGATGTAATTTGGCAAAATCAGCAGTCGGCATTCAGGAAATGCTAGACCTTTCTTATGAGAGGCCCCAAAATAATCATCTTCCGCAGTTCTCCCATAAACATACACGGCTTTGTTCAGATTTTATGTCATGGTAGAAATTAGGTAAGTAAATATGGATATTAGACAAGTAGCCACGTCAAATCTTCAGTAGACTGACTTCTTAATCCATCAGTGTATGTCTAGTAAGTGAAGGGTGACAACAGGAAAATTAAAGCATCAATGTGTATACCCCAATGCTAAGAAATATAGGACCAGAGCTGTTCTCAGCACAGGAACCAATAGGACAGTACTTTCTGCTCTTTGACCTTGAGACTGCTGGGGATTATTGAACCACACACTGGCCTGTGAAGGATGACTCCTACATAAGGAGAATCCTTGGCTGCCTTTTCTGGAAGAAGTGAAGAGACATTTTTTGTTCTGATTCTTATCCAGTAGCTAAGGTAGGCTTCAGATTTCTCCAAATCAAATACTTCAGAGTTCCAAGACTGAACTTCCCTGTTTTGCAAATGCCTTGGAGCCACATTTTTAAGAGGTATTTAGGTGCCTTATTCCCATTAGCATCAATGCAAATTAGATGTCTAACTCCCTTTAACAATCTGATCCTTAGTTGCAGTCATTCTAAAATTTTTCAACCTAGAGAAGCCTGGGATAAATGATTGAGACCATCAGGATCATGGGGTTCTCCCTACATGGAAATATCTTGCTCAATGCCAGAGCCTTTTGCAACACGCTTGGTCCCCACCTCAGTGCCTGCTTCAGTGCTACATGGTGACTAGCAATCTTCAAGTACTGAAGATGACTTTCCTCACAAGGCGAAGGACTACGAACCTGCAGAATAGGACCCCTGGACCTAGTGGTATGTCCATGGGGTCCAAAAAGGCTATACCCGCCACCTTTATGGGTCAAGGGCCCATAAAGAGGGCCTTGTCCGTCCACCTGTCTGTATTGGCATCACTTTGACCAGTGCTAGTGCAGTAAATATATGTGAATTCCTAGCTTATGCATAGATATATACAATATGAAGGATTTTTTTTTATTTTTACACTTCATGGTCAAGAATTTATATTTATCTTTTGCCCCTTGTCCTTCACTTTTATAAGAAAAAGAGGCAGAGATTACTGCTCAAGCATTTATATTTACAAGGGTTTATAGGAAAACGGATGATCCGGGGAATTACAGACCTGTCAGCCTCACCTCAATCTCTGGAAAAATTATGGAGCAGGTTCTCAAAGAATCCATCCTAAAACACTTAGAGGAAAATAAAGTGATCAGGAACAGTCAGCATGGATTCACCAAGGGTAAATAATGCCTGCCCAATCTCATTTCCTTCTATGAGCAGATGACTGGTTTTCTGGATGCAGGAAGAACCATTGATGTGATATACCTTGATTTTAGCAAGGCTTTTGATACAGTTGGCAAATTAAGGAAGTATGGGTTGGATAGGTAGACTATAGGGTGAATAGAAAACTGGCTAGATCAACGGTTTCAGCATGTAGGAATCAATGGTTCCATGTCTAGCTGGCAACCAGTCACGAGTGGTGTGCCCCAGGGGTTTGTCCTGGGGCCGGTTCTGTTCAACATTTTCATCAATGATCTGAATGATGGAATAGACTGCACTCTCAGTAACTTTGCAGATGACACCAAGCTGGGGGGGAACAGTAGACACATTGGAGGGCAAGGACAGGATTCAGGGAGACCTAGATAAATTGGAACAGTGGGCCAATAGAAATCTTATGAGGTTCAATAAGGACAAGTGTAAAATCCTGCATGTGGGATGGAAAAACCCCATGCACTGCTACAGGCTGGGGAACATTCAGCTAAGTAGCAGCAGTGTAGAAAAGGACCTGGGGGTCATGGTGGATGGGAAGCTGGATATGAGTCAGCAGTGTGCTCTTGCTGCCAAAAAGGCCAATGGCATACTGGGCTGCATCAAACGAAGTGTTACCAGCCGATCAAGGGATGTGATTATTCCCCTCTATTCTGCACTGGTGAGGCCACATCTAGAATACTGTGTTCAGTTTTGGGCTCCCCACTACAAAAAGGACAGGGACATGCTAGAGAGTGTCCAGCGGAGGGCAACCAAAATGATTAAAGGGCTGGAGCACAAGCCCTATGAGGAAAGACTGAAAGCATTAGGCTTATTTAGTCTGCAGAAGAGAAGATTGAGGGGGGATTTGATAGCAACCTTCAACTACTTGAAGGGATGCTCCAAGGAAGATGGAGCTCAACTATTCTCGGTAGTAATGGAGGACAGAACGAGGAGCAATGGTCTCAAGTTACAGTTAGGGAGGTCGAGGCTGGATATTAGGAAAAACATTTTTGCTAGGCGAGTGGTGAAGCATTGGAATGAGCTGCCTAGGGAGGTGGTGGAATCTCCATCTTTGGAGGTGTTTAAGGCCCAGCTAGACAAAACCATGACTGGGATGGTTTAGTGGGAGTGATCCTGCCTTTGGCAGGGGGTTGGACTAGATGATCTCATGAGGTCCCTTCCAACCCTATGACTGTATGACAAGTGATTGATAGAATGAGCTGAAGAACAGGTCTGGGCTGTAAAAAGAAAAAGGTCTGCTGGGTGCTGTAGTGTCTTGTGGAAAGAAATCCAGGCACACAACAGGTACAGCATTAATGGTCCTGTACTTCTAGCACTCTAGCAGTGATCCACCCTACTCTGGTCTGGGCATAGTGCTTTCATGCAGGCACTAGGATCCATGCATCATTCCTGTAGTTTAGGTTATCATATTAGACTGTCCCTTCAGAGATATCACAAGTGCCTTAAATGTTTTATGTGCAATCTCTGCATAAAGCCACATCATTTAGGTGCTTTCAGAAACCTCTTCTAAAATAATACTTCATAAAATTAAACATCGTGATAATTCAGGGGTTGTGGTTTAATGATGCGTCATGAATATGAAATACAAAGTTATGTCATTTCTCTAATTCAGCACAATGACAATACAAACTGCATCTACCTGGAAAGAGTATGCTCTTCCTCATACATATTGCAGCAGATTCTGCAAAAATCATGATGCCACACTGCTCCTGCTGTAGCCCTCTGGAGACTATCCCTAGCAAAGGAATGATGTACAACTAATATCAGCAGCCTCATCCCACCTTTCTGCACAGCCCTGGGCATGGACATCAGCAGCACCAACTAATGGGGATGGGGGAGGGTGGGTAAACCCTTCCTCCCTCCCCAAGTTTTTTGCCCATGGGCCAATTTACGTATGCCATAGGCTGTGCAGGGGGGTGGAAAGCATAGCCAAATAACTTTTAAGAAGCAGTCCTGTATGACATTAGTATGGCTGCTATCAGAGAAGTCTGGTGTTGCTCCAGTTGCATGGCTGTAGTACCACTGACGTTTGATCAAGCTACCTCTCTGTACATGCAGAAGCAGCAAGGACACATTTCAGTGAGTGATGCTGAAGAGTTCCAAAGGGGCAGCCATGTTAGTGTAGTCCAGCAAAAAGAAACCAAGGAGTCCTGTGGCACTTAAAGACTAACAAATTTACTTTTCACATGAGCTTTTGTGGGAGAAAATCTCATTTCGTCAGACTCTGATTTGCTGTTACTGTATGACCTGATCCCATGATCTATACTCCCCTGCATTTATTTTCATTCCATTCTGTAAGTTCTTCCATCTTTGAAGCATCTGACGAACTGGATTTTCTCCCACGAAAGCTCTTGCGAAAAATAAATCTGTTAGTCTTTAAGTGCCACAGGACTCCTTGTTGTTGGGGGTTTTGTTGTTGTTGTTGTTGTTGTTTTCCCCCCCAAATCTAACTTACCTGCTCCACTGTCCAGATGGAGCACTAAGACCTGGCAAACAGGAGTCAAGGAAGTCTGTTCCTATATGGCAAAGTACAGGGGAGTCTAGCAAGAATTCGACACCTGGTGACATCACCTCAGCCATTATGGAGGTAAGAGGAAGGGGAAACTCTCCACCTGAGGGAAATCCAAAATCTTATTGGGGAAACAAGCAGAGACTGGATGAAGGACACTGCCCATGGAGGGTCTGGTATTTGCCTCCCCCCACAATGAAATATCTGAACTGATGTCACTAATAGGCATGTCTTTAATACTCTGTGCTCCCACGATTCTGTGGTGCAAAGCAGCTAGTAAGCTGCCATGCAAGATTGCTGAAAGCAGCCCTCAGGACTTTTCTAAATTATACCAGGGATCACAGAGACCCCAAGACAGAGATGCAACTAGAGAGATGCAGTTCAGAATCTAACCCTTAGTACTCACCATGCTGTATTATTTACCCGTGTTCGGGACAATCCCTACATGTAAGAATAGGAAATTCTGCAAATACCACAGGAACTTTAAATGTCAAGCCTGTAATGTTATCCTCTGTAGTAGCCCTTCATATGCATTAAATACTTCCTCGCTGTATGAGTGGGTTTCTATTCTGTACTATACCAATTAAATGAACAAAAAGACATGATTAGCCTGCATGAAAAAACAGAAACTACATTATGTAATTAAGACTTATACATGCTAGCCAGGAGCACCCTCAATTCATAATAAGTTGAGAACAATGCACAGCAGGGTAACAAAAATGAACTCCATCAGCCCTTACGCTAATGAGTCAAAATTCCCAATACTAAGAAAAAATCTCTCAACAATACTTACGTTTTTGTGCTTCACTGTAAGAAGTACTGGCATCAAAACAAAAAGGAAAGTAAATAGACCAATAATATTAAAATTATATTATTCCTCCCTTATCTGCTCCAGCATCCTCCTCATTGCCATCATCAATAGAAGCTCATCATCCTTTCTATTTGCTTCAATTCTTCCAAAACTGCTGGATACATCCCAGTTCCTTAATTACATAGATATTACCTCACAGAATACATCAGAAGTCACAAATATTTTAATATTCCTTTAATATTTCAGAAGCCACAGGTTTCCCCCCCCCCGGAGAGGGGAAAAAAGGAGACTTTTTATGTGTTTGGAGATTAATCTTGTAATACCTATTTAAAAGGACTGGTGTCCCTTCCCCCCCCCACCTTTTCTAGAATGGAAAAGGTGAAAAAACTTCTGACCAGTTATGGTCTCTAAGTTACATGATATCTGTAGCAAGCTACAGAAAAAGTTTAACTACACCAGCTGTCTTCTAACTAAGAATGTCATTGGTGACAAAAATGAAATGCTAAGGGTTATTAGAAATATTACTTCATACTACACTCTTCATAAGGTCAAAATGAAAACCAGAGTTACAAACAATAAATGTACTATTATTAAAAATGGCCTAACACTCTTATCAAACTTTAGAGTGAAGAGATTCGTGGAAATTTGTAGTTTATATTAGTTTGTTCAGTTCTACTACTATTCACTCCTGAGGCAGATAACCCAAGGTCATTTCATCTAGACTGACAAACTCCTTAAGAAGGGGGACACAATTTTTTAGCTCCTGTGTCGTTTCATCATGATAAATATTGCTACAATTTCTCTGCATATTCTTAAAATTTTCCATGTCTCACTTTTTGCTGATAAGATTACAAACCTGGTAAGATTATCCCCTCTTTCTGCTTTAGGCACATAGATTCACACATTTCCTCAGCACACTGCTCTCCTGCTTTTTATCACTGGGGTTTATATGGCTCTGGCTTATCTGTTCAAACCGACTGACTACATTTTCGTGCCGACACACTGAAAAAAATACTCAAGAAAACCGAATTATTGAGCAGCCAGTCTATAAGGTTGTTTCACCTTTTCTGGGATCAAAAGGCAATTCTAGGGCTATCAATCTCTGAATTGTGTTAGATGTTCTAATGAAGCTTCAATACCTGAGGCAAGTGCGGGAGGACAATGCTGGGAAAAAATGTAAGGAGGTAGGTGCAACAGAATTGAAAATCGACATAGGAAAGTAGGGCAATCAGGCTGGTACCTTAGGTGCCTGTACATGAATGCAAGGAGCCTGGGAAACAAGCAGAAAGAATTGGTAGCACTGGTGCAGACAAGGAACTATGATATAACTGGAATAACAGACATGTGGTGGGAGAGCTTGAATGCCTGGAGGTCTGCCATGGATGGGTATAAATTGTTCAGGAAGGACAGGCAGGAAAGAAGAGGCGGAGGAGTAGCACTATATGTAAAAGAGCTCTATGACTGCTCAGAGCTCCAATATAGAAGTAAAAACGAGTCAGTTGAAAGTCTGTGGGTTAAGTTTAGAGGAGAGGGCAATAAGGGGGATGTTGTGGTGGGTGTCTGCGATGGACCTCCAGACCAGAAAGAGGAGATAGATGAGGCATTCAATGGACAGAAGTTTCTAGATCACAGACCCTGGTTCTCATGGGGGACTTGAATTACTGTGACATCTGGTTGGAGGTCAATACAGCAGTGCACAGGCAATCCAAGAAGTTTTTGGAGAGTGTTGAGGACAACTTTCTGGTACAAACGCTGTAGAACCAACTAGGGGCCTTGCACCTCTTGACCTGCTGCTCACAAACAGAGAAGAATTGATTGGGGACATAGAAGTGAATGGCAACCTGGGCAGCAGCGACCATGAGATAATAGAGTTCAAGATGCTGATTAATGGAAAAAAGGAAAGAAGACCCTGGACTTCAGAAAAGCAGATTTTGGCTCCCTCAGGGAACTAATGGGCAAGATCCCTTGGGAGGCTGATCTGAAGGGGAAAGGGTCCAAGAGAGCTGGCTGTATTTTAAAGAAACCCTGCCAAGGGCACAGGAAGATACCATTCCCATGAGCAGAAAGAACAGCAAATGTGGAAAACACCCACTGTGGCTTAACAGAGAACTCTGCACTGAGCTAAAGCATAAAAAGGAAGCTTACAGGAAGTGGAAGCTTGGACAGATGACTAAGGAGGCATATAAAGATATTGCTCGGGACTGCAGGGATAAAATCAGAAAGGCCAAAGGACAATTGGAGTTGCGGCTAGCAAGGGATCTCAAGGATAACAGCAAGGGGCTCTACAAGTATATCAACAACAAGAAGAGGATCAAGGATGGTGTAGGTCCCTTATTGAATGGGGCAGGTAGCCTCGTGATGGAAGATGAGGAAAAAGATTAAGGGCTCAATGCTTTTTCTACTTCAGTTTTCACAGGCAGGGCCAGCTTCCAACACACTACACTGGGTATGGCAGATTGGAGAGAAGAGAGGCCCTAGGTGACAGAAGGTCAGCTTAGGGACTACTTAAAGAAGCTGGATGTGCAGAAGTCCATGGGGCCGAGCAACCTGCATCTGAGGGTACTGAGGGAGTTGGCTGATGAGATAGCAGTACCACTGGCCATTATCTTTGAAAACTCATGGTGAACGGGGGAGGTGCTGGAGGACTGGACAAAAGCAAATATAGTGCCGATCTTCAAGAAAGGCAAAAAGGAAGACCTGGGGAATTACAGACCTGTCAGCCTCACCTCAATCCCTGGAAAAATCATGGAGCAGATTCTCAAAGAATGCATCCTGAAACACTTGGAAGAAAATAGAGTGATTAGGAACAGTCAGCATGGATTCACCAAGGGTAAATCATGCCAGACCAACCTCATTGCCATCTATGATGAGATAACTGGATTTGTGGATGTGGGAAGAGCTGTTGATGTGATATACCTCGACTGTAGCAAGGCTTTTGATACGGTTTCCCACAGCATTCTCATCAGGAAGTTAAGGAAGTATGGGTTGGATGTGTGGACTGTAAGGTGGAAAGAGAACTGGCTAGATCAACAGTTTTAGTGTGTAAGAATCAATGTCTAGTTGGCAAGCAGTAACGAGTGGTGTGCCCCAAGGGTTGGTCCTGGGGCCAGTTCTGTTCAGTGTTTTCATTAATGATCTGGGTGACGGGATAGACTGCACACTCTGTAAGTTTGTGGGTGACACCAAGCTTGGGGGAACGGTAGACACGCTGGAGGGCAGGGACAGGATTCAGGGAGACCTAGACAAATTGCAGCAGTGGGCCAATGGAAATCTCATGAGGTTCAGCAAGGACAAGTGCAAAGTTCTGCACTTGGGATGGAAAAACCCCACGCACTGCTACAGGCTGGGGAGAAATCAGGTAAGTAGCAGCACTGGAGAAAAGGACCTGGGGGTCATGGTGGATGGGAACCTGGATATGAGTCAGCAGTGTGCTCTTGCTGCCAAAAAGGCCAATGGCATACTGGGCTACATCCAGGGGCATCACTGCCCCTGGGAATGACCTGGGCACTGGCCCAGGCCCCACCCCCTGCCCACAGGCCACGCCCATGGCCATGGATAGGGAGGGGAGCAGCAGCCATGGCCGCAGGGCCGCCTGGCTCAATGAGGGGCCAGAAGTGGTTGCCCGGGCCCCAGATCTCCAGCCTGATCTGGCCGGAGACTGGGAAAAGCTGGACCCTGCCAGGACCTGGGGCACTGGTGCCAGCATTCAGGGCACGGGCCCCCCGTGTGCCAGGCACCAGCGACGCCCCTGGCTGCATCAGAAGTATTGCCAGCAGATCAAGGGATGTGATTATTCCCCTCTATTCGGCACTGGTGAGGCCATATCTGGAATACTGTGTCTAGTTTCGGGCTCCCCGCTACAAAAAGACATGGACAAATTAGAAAGAGTCCAGCAGAGGGCAACAAAAACAATCAAGGGGCTGGAGCACAAGACCTATGAAGAAAAACTGAAGGAACTAGGCTTATTTAGCCTGCAGAAGAGAAGACTGAGGGGGGAATTGATAGCAACCTTCAACTACTTGAAGGGATGCTCCAAGAAGGACAGAGCTCAGCTGTTCTCAGTAGTAACAGAGGACAGAACAAGGAGCAATGGTTTCAAGTTGCAGGTGGGGAGGTCAAGGCTGGATATTAGGAAAAACTTTCTTACTAAGAGGATGGTAAAGCATTGGAATGGGCTACCTAGGGAGGTGGTGGAATCTCCATCTTTGGAGATGTTTGAGGCCTGGCTGGACAAAACCCTGGCTGGGACAATTTAGTGGGAGCGGTCCTGCTTTTTGGCAGGGGGTTGGACTAGATGACCTCATGAGGTCCGTTCCAACCCTATGATTCTAAAACTGGACACAGTACTCAAGTTGAGGCCTAATCATTGCAGAGTGGAAGAATCACATCTCATCTGGTACTCAAAATATTCCTGTTGGTACACCTCAGAATGGTGGGGGGGGGTTATTTTTTTTAACAGTATTACATTGCTGACTCATATTTATCTTGTGATCAACTACTACTCCCAGATCCCTTTCTGAAATACTCCTTCCTAGGCAGTCATTGCCCATTTTGTATGTGTGCAATGGGTTGTTCAACACTAAATGGAGTACTTGGCACTCATCTTTATTGAATTTCATTCTGTTTATCTCTGACCACATCATTAGTTTGTCCAAATCATTTTGAATTGTGATCCTATCTTTCAAGGCTCTCACAAACCTTCCCAGCTTGGTATCATCTGCAAACTTTATAAGTTTGCTTTCTATACCATCATCTAGGTCATTGATAAAAATATTGAACAAAATCAGAGGAAGGACAGATCCCTGTGCCACCCTGCTCCTTATGTCCTTCCAGCCTGAATGTGAACCACTGATAAATATCTTCTGGGAGCAGTTACCCAACCAATTTTTCACCCATCTCACAGTAGGTCCATCGAGTTTGTACCTCCCCAGTTTATTAACAAGATTGTGATATGAGACCATATCAAATGCCTAAAGTCTAGATATACAACATCTACCACTTCCCCTCTATGCACAAGACTCGTTACCACATCTTAGAAAGCTATTAAGTTGGTTTGACAGGATTTGTTTTTTGACAGACTAGCCCTAAGCACCTTAGTCTCTTCTAGATATTTGCAAATCAACTCCTTAATTATCCATTCCATTATTTCTCCCAGTATAGAGGCTAAACTGACTGGTCTATAATTTCCTGGATTGCTCTTATTTCCTTTTTTGTAGATGGGCACTGTATTTGCCCTTTTTCAGTCCTCCAGGACCTCACCTATCTTCCAGGTCTTCAAAAACAATGGCTAATGGCTCAGATGTCTCCTTAGTCAGCACCTTAAGTACTCCAAGGTACATATCATCAGGCTCCAGTGAAGTGAAGACATTCAACTGTTCAGGTAAATTTTAACTTGTTCTTTCCCTATTTTCAGGGATTAAAGTATAATCTGGGGGGCCTCCAGAACCCTACTAAATTGGTGGGCCCCCTCATGCTGGGGCAGGCCTCTCTCACATCAGGGTGGCCCCCACACACACACCCCAGCTACTCATGGGGTTAAAGAATAATTTGGGAGGCGCTGGAACCCTCCTAAATTTCCAGGTCCACCCTCACACAGGTCCCACACCCCCCAGCCCAGGTAGGCATTTGCAATCACTTCTGACTGTCACATGCATCACTTATCACTCTGCTCCACACACACCCCCATCCACCCCCAGCTACATACACATCCCCCAACCCCAGCTACACACACCACCCGCCTCCAGCTACACCCCCCACCCACACAGCCACTCCCACTCACCCTCTGCGACACCCCCCCCCAGGTGTACACACACTCATGCACCCTGTCCCATAAATCCCCCAACAGCTCCCCCCAACGCCCTTACCTCTGAGTTTTGTATGCTGCCTGGCCACAAGCTGCTCTCTGCCCTGAAGGGGGGAAATTTACAAACTCGCAGCCTGCCACAGCTCTCTGCTAGCTGGCCTTAAGGCGGAACAGGGCTTAAGGTGTAATGCACCAGAGCTCTGCGTTCCAGCTGCTGGTTCTACTTTTAAGGGGCCCCAGAACGCTGCATTCCAGTGTGTTTCTCTATTTTTAGGGGGCCTGAAATGCTCCCCACCTAAAACTATGGGGCCCCAGAATTGCATTCTGTTATGTTCCCCCTCACTTTAACCCCTGCCTATTTTAGCTTCTGACCCTATCTCATTCCTACTGCCCTCCTCTACATGAGATGTCCAATCTCCACCAATCTTCTCAGTGAAGACCGAAATACATTATTTAGTTCCTCTGCCATTTCCACATTTTCATTTATTGTTTTACCATCTTTGTTGAGTAAGGGTCCTAGACTGTCCTTGGTTTTCCGTTTGTTTCAGATGTATTTAAAGAATGCCTTTTTGTTACTCTTATGCCTTTAGCTAGTTTGATCTTTGTTTTGTGCCTTGGCCTCTTAGATTTCTCCTTTACATAACTGTGTTATTTGTTTATAGTCCACCTTTGTACTCTGAGTTAGTTTCCACTTTTTGTAGGTCCTTCTCTTTATTTTTAAATTATTCAAGGTCTCATACTTACACCGAGGTGGTCTCTTGCCATATTGCTTGTCCTTCCTACACAATGGGCTAGTTCTTGTGCTCTTAATAATGTCTCTTTGAAAAACTGCCAACTGTCTTTAGTCGTTTTTTCCTCTTAGACATTCCTTCCATGGTATCCTTCCCATCAACTCCCTGAGTGTCCTAAAGTCTGCCTTCCTAAAATCCACTGTTTTTGTTTTGGTATTCTTTCTCCCAACATTTCTAAGAATCACAAACTCTATCATTTCATGATCGCTTCCACCTGTTACCTTCCATTTTCAAATTCTCAACCACTTCCTCTGTGTTTGTCAAAACCAAATCAAGAATAGCCTCTCCCCAGTAGCTTTCTCCACTTTTTGAAATAAAAAATTGTCTTCAATGCATTCCAAGAACTTATTGGATAATCTGTGCCTTGCCATGTTGTTTTCCTAACAGACTGTCAATTTCAAAAGGGATAGCCGTGTTAGTCTAGTCCAGTAAAAAAACAACAAG
>ML682067.1:13387514-13540083 GCA_007922195.1 Podocnemis expansa
ACCCGCCAGGTGAGGCGCGGTGCCTGCAGCCCCCAGAAGAAGCGAAATAGCAGGTCCACACTGTGGACCTGCTATTTCGCTCCCTTATTTCGAGGACACAGTTTTGTTATTTCGAAACAAGTTATTTCGAAATAACAGGTTCTTTCGAAATAAGTTATTTCGAAATAGCTTCTTTCGAAATAACAAAACTGTGTGTAGACATAGCCACTGATGGTCCTAATGCAGGAACAAGACAATACAGAGGAAAGGGGAGACCAACCTACTGAGGCTCTGGAAGGACACATTTTTCTGGTATGCCCCTGCGAGGGGCCAAAAAACCAGAATTATCAATGCAGAGTGATTAGTGCAATGACTTGTGAGCTGAGACTCAGCTGTATGGGAAATGCAAAAGATGTCTTCTACAAGAGACTTCTGATTTTTATTCTCAATGGATGCACTGCCTGTCAACTGTGCAAACCAAGGAAGAGAAGCTCTTGTGAAACAGGATCTATTTATGTATGAAGAAAAGTTGCTAATGCCTCATGATTTCTCCTGAGACTCACTTCTATGTGCCTGTCTAAATTCATTCTAAGAAAATCCTCTCCATCTTTATTAAGTGTCCTTGGCTAGCACAGCTGCCACTGCGTCAATCTTAGGAATTTGCACATAATGTACCCTGCCCTTCTATCATCTGTAAAATATTATTATTCATTCAGAACAAAAGCTCTGTAGCAAAACTTAAGGGCCAAGAAAATACATCTCACATTTATTAACTACATCCTCTTGGTGATTCATAAAAGCTTGCATTTTCACTCTTCATCAAGGTTCAAAAAACACTCCAGTGGAAACATGCTAGTTTGAAATTGGTGTCTGAAATCTCCCCTTGCTTGGTCAAGGGAGAATTGGAAGAGTGCTGGGCAGGAGAAATCAGATTAAACACAGAACATAATTGATCTCTTTTCTTGATATTATATAGGAAAAGAAATTTTATTCTCTCTCTCTCTCTCCCCATTTTTTGTCCAGCACCAAAACAGCTTCTATAAACTTCCTCCTCACTGCAGAAGAAGAAAACCGACTAGATTTTCACAAGTCACTGACCATGTGACTACGCTTCATTGACTCTCTACAATGGTCATTAGCTCTGTTTTGTTGCCCTATATGAAGCAAAAGCCACTTAGAAACCAGAAATGGAGGGCACTTACCACAACCAACCCTAAACCAAGGCTACTACTTATGTATTCACTTATGGTTGTATGAGCCTTTAGGACATAATCACCCCCTCCCTTTTTTTTTTTGGCTAAACAGCACTGCTGGACCTTCCTGGAGAGTAATGAGGAGGAAAAAGAAAAATCCAAAGGGGAGCTCACCTGTAACTTCTCAAATATCCTCTTCTTTACAGGAGCATTAAGTGTCAACCAGAGTTCTAAACCCAAATAGCTATCAGTTCTAGAGACTGAAAACAGAAGGTGCCTCCCACATATCCTGCTGCGACTGAGTCTCCTTGGACCTTTCCATTGTTTTGTAGCACAGTGATTAGAGCATCCATGCCTGATTCCATTCCAAGAGAGTCAGTGTGTGACACTATGTCTTAAAAAAGCATGAAGCCACTGGGATCTGCACAAACAGGAGGCACATGTCCACTACCGCCCTTCCATGGGTGCAACATGCCCCACTTTGTGCAACCAACCAGCCAGGCATAACAGGTTATAATGTGACAACAAAGAACAGTTCCTGAACTCAGGGAACAGAGGAGCAACTGTTAATATAGGCCCATGCATGGGGAACCAAGTACTTTTTGCAGCCTTCTGTATATCCCAAAACAAGAGCCAACAGCTGTCTGGCAATTAGCCTGCTTTTTGATTGCTCTTTGAGCAGTAAATGAAAGACTATTATTTCAACTCGTACCTAATAGTTTGGGGCTAATACAACCAGGGGGTCACTCTACAGCTGTATTTGGTAACCTTGGCTGAGCAGAGCTGAATCTGACAGTATATACAGTATGTCAAAAGGAAGACAAATTCTACTATTAATTATTGCAGAGTAACTTCAAGGAAACTACACAATGTAAATGAGAGAACAGCTTGACCCTTTACAAAATAATGTAATTAATGGCCAAAACCTGCTATCCTTATTCAAGCAAAAATCTGAGTCCAGCTCTGAGCTGATTCTTGCTATCTCTTGTTTTCTTTTCACGACATAAAAAATCCCTTACAGAGGACTGTTTTGTAAGACTCCTGCTTTCTCATTCCCTGAGAGAAACAAGATTCATTCTTCTTTGTGCTTTCCCCATTCCTTAGTTCAAGTCATAATTTTTAAAGTCCTGAATAGCCAAGGACCTGTTGTTTTAGATACTGTGGGCTTTATTCTGGCATGTATCAGGGTCCATGCAAAGCAGGGGGACAGAAAGGTTTGGGTTTCCAGGATGTATCATTTACATTATACAAAATGGAAACTATTGTGCATTATGGGAGTATAGCCTGCCTAAGGAACCTGGCCCATGGGAAATGAGGACAGGACACTTCAGAAAAGACTGTTACTGAACTTCTGTAACTATTGTTCTTTGAGACATGTTGCTCATCTCCATTCTATAGTAAGTGGGTAGGTGTGCAACATGCACCAGTATTGGCCATTTTTTTCCATCCATGGTATGCTTAGGGCCAGCTCTGGAACCCTCTGCAGTGATGTTCAAATGCAACAGTACAAAGGGTGCCACCCGCACCCCCTCACACTTGATTCTTCTTCTTGTAACTCAAACTGGGGGGAAAGGAGAGCAGGCTGTGGAACAAAGATGAGCAATACATTTCAATAAACAACAGTTACACAGGTTAGTCACCCTCTTTTCTTCTTTGAGTGCTTGCTCATGTTCACTCCATGCTAGCAAGTTAGCAAAGCAGAACCCTAAGAGGGGGGCCAAGAATTCATGGACGTGCTCATTTGTAGGACCACTCTGCTAAAACTTGCATCATTTTATGGCTGCTGTACACTTACAGATTATGTCTACACTACCAAAGATATTGCAAAATAGTTATTTTGAAATAACTATTTGAAATTTATTTCAAAATAATCATTTTGAAATAACATTATTTTGAATTTATTACTTTGAAATAAGACTCTATTTTGAAATAAGGTAGAAATTACTATTTTGAAATAGAGAGTCTTCACTAGACTATGTCAAAACAGGGGAAGGCAGGGAAAAGTATAGGGCCATTATTTTGAAAAAAGCCAATTCCACAGCTTGGAATGGCTTTTTTTGGAATAACTATTGTGAAAGAATTGCTCTTTCAAAATAAAAGGAGGTTTACTTATTTTGAAATAGGATTTCATTTTTTCAAAATAACAAAGCACTTATTTCAAAATAACAAAATGCCTGCATGGACAGGTAAGAAGTTTTTTCAGAATAAGCTTCCTTATTTCGAAAAAATCTTTTCAGCATAGACCCACCCACAGAGTAAGATGTGAAAGTGTGTATAAAGGACCAAGTTGCAGCCTTACAGACACCCTGAATTGGCACCTGGGCCAAGACAGTTGCTGAGGTGCCCTGAGCTCTTCTTGAATATGCAGTCAGAAAAGCTGAGAGCTGAGGGTGTAACATTAGTCTGTTTGTAATGCACCTGTATATATGATTTGATCCAAAATGAGATCCCCTGAGATACCACTTGTTGGCCTTTCTTGCAATCACCCACTGCCACAGAGAACTGATATGATTTCCTACTTTGACATCAGGAGTATGCAAGCATCATTCCTCCTGGGAGCAGTGAAGCTTGGGAAAAAATATTGTGAGAAAAATGTCTTGGTTGACAGAGAACTGTGAAGTGACTTTATGCAGGAACACTGGATGGGCTCTCAATCAGACCTAACCCTTGTAAAATACCGTTCAGGATAGATCCCTGATCTCTGGGACTCATCTTCCTGATTGCATACTACCAGAAAGGCAACCTTCCAAGACAAGTGAAAGAGAGAGCAGGAGGCCATGGATTCAAATGGTGTGCCCACAAGTCTGTAGAGGACCAAGTTAAGGTCCCAAGATGAACCAGGTCTCTGACAAATGGGAAAAGCTCGTATAGGGGCTGTTAGAGTCTAGTCATTATTTCATGGGAGAAGACCCAGCTGCCTTAAACGTGTTCATGGAAAGCCAAAACCCTTGTTTATCTCCCATCAACTGCTGTCGAAAAGTACAGCAAGTATAGACTAGGGCTCTGTGTTCCAACCTCCCCTCCTCATTGCCTTCTCCGTTCCTACATACATTCTCTAATTTACCAGTGTAACTTCTTTTTTTCCTATTTCTATACTCCTAGTAATTCATGCCATTCACTTCATTTTCTTTCTCAGATTTTACACGTAGAGCTAACATAGTGTTTGCCATGTGTGCTGCATCTCCTTTCCCAACCCTTTAAACTGCTTCCTTTAAAAGGCTGTGGAACTCTCACTGCAGTTGCTAGCAGCAAGCCATGTCCAGATCTGTATTTTGTATAGGGCTGCAGTAAGTCCCAAGGTAAACTTTCAAATCACCAGAAGTTTGGATGGTAGAGAAAACAAGGTTGTGGCTAAATTCCATGCAGGTTAAACACAGGACAGTTAAAAAAAAAGTGAACTCCTGCTAATTCAAGTTAGCTAAGGTTCAAGAATAATATCTTTAAGAGAATGGGCCAGCAGAGGGAGAAAACTGTCAGCTGATACATCCACAAACTGGGATGCAATTTTTACTACAAAATCAGTTTATTTTCCCTGCACAGTTTGTGCCTTTAAAGAATCTTATTTTGTTAGGAAAAGGTTATCTTTCGCTGAGAACATGAAAAGTTTTAATATGATAATAAAGATAAATGAACATAAACTTATTGGTTATGTCCACACGCAGGGCGTTTTTTCGAAATAAACCCCTTATTTCAAAACGAGTTAATTCAAAATAACCAAAAATCAATTTTCAAATAAGGGAAAAGCTCCAATTAAAATAGCATCTCCAAACACAGGACCTGCTATTTCACTTTAGGGGAAGGGCACCATGGGAGGTGTGGCAACATGGTCCCCCAGTAGGACCATGTTGCCAACCAATCCACTACCACTGGCTTTCCAGAGCCAATGGCAGGGGAAAAAACGCGGGGGGTGGGACAGATGGGGAAGGCCCTCTTTCCTTGGATTCCCCCACTTCCAGGCGGCCAGCGGCTGGGCGACCGGGGCACCCAGCTGCAGCAGCCGGCCAAGCTGGTTGCAGGGCCTGCCGCCCTACCCTGAGCTGGGCAAGGGGGAGTGATGGGTTTACCTCGCCACTTCCCCTTGCCTAGGGCAGAGGGGGAGGTGTCTGCCTCAGCCAGCTTCGCCCGCCGCTTCCCCTTGCTGGGGGCAGGCGGGGCAAAGGGGCTGAGGCACCCCTCTACTCCCGGCAAGGGGAAGCAGCAGGGGAAGCCGGTTGGGGTGCCCACCACCCCCCTGCACTCCACTCAGCACCCTAGCCAGGGTGTTGATCCCTGGCCAGGGTGCTGGTGGGGGTGGGACCTTCCTCCCAGGTTTCCATGCACCCTGGGTGGAAGGTCAAATGTTATTTCGAAACAACGGCCGTTTCGAAATAACGTGTCCAAATGGCAATATTTCAAAGCGACCGGTCTCGAAATAACCATCGTTTCAAAACAAAAGTGCTTTAAGCTGTTTTGAAACAACGGCTCATTTCGAAACGACGGGCTCCACCATTTCGAAACAGGAAAACATCGTGTGGACGTAGGGTTTTTTATTTCGAAACAACCAGTGTTGTTTTGAAATAAAAGACTGGTGTGGACATACCCATTGACCCATATAGAAGAATGGATATATTCTGTGTATGGTTTGACCTGCATTGTTAATTGACTAGTCAAGACGATTTAGGAAGTGATTCAACCCTCCTGTAGAAACAATGGAAAGAAAAGGGAAATTTAGGCCTTATCAAGGATTTGGAAGTCCTGTTAAAAGAAACAATGCATTGCTGCGGTTTAATTTAAGCAATTACAATATATTTGACTTTTTAGTGTCTGACTCTTTTTGAAACACCACAGAAGACACCATGATTTAATTAAGTCTTCAGACAAGAAGTGTATTCATCTGTTTGTGGACACTTATTTCAGAAGATGTAAAGATCATCTGTTAACAGAAGATTATTTCTGAACTCATTTTCCCTCAATCTTAGAAGCCACAGATTGCAGCCAAATCCCATCTTGTGTCCCACCTCATCTGGTGATCATACCAACAGTGAAGTCACTTGACCTCCTTCAGCATCTGGTGCTGTATGTCAAATATCAAGTAATTGGTGATGTCTCTGGATAATACCAAAGATAACGTCAAAAATCATTCAGTGTTAAGTTAGTCAGCTTTTCAGAAATACTAGACAATACTGAAATTTAAGACAGTGAACATTTAGTTAATTTTTGTGTGTGTGTGTGTGCAGGAAAAACCTTGTAAGAATAATCTTCATGTTATTTTGTATTTATTGGGCATATCAGTGGAAAAGCTTTTTCCATGTATCTCAAGACCAGTAGAAACATAATGAAGTTCAAATACTTGGACTGGAAGAATATATGGGATCTTAAAAATGGTTTAAGATATATTCTGACTTAGATGCATACCTTCAAGATTTTATTATTAATGGAAATTATGGATATGATTTGAGTATTTATCCTTTGGAATCAGGCTTTCAAAAAAGGGAAATGTCAGGCCTCTAAATGAAAATACCCATTCAATCCCTATCACAGTTGTATTTAGACACCACACTAGTCAAAAGCACATGCAACTGCAGGAACTGAAAGTAAAAAGGCAAGCATGCATTTTTGCAAATAGCCCTTTTCTTTTTGAAGAATTCCTCCTTAGACATTCAGAACAATGTTAAGATCTGTTCAGTGGCTCCCAGGAGAGCAGCATAAGCCTTTGTCTATACTGTCATGTGATTTCAGTGGCAACTTAAGGGAGATGCACAAGATATTTTATGTATTTTTCCTATCTCCTGCCAATTGCCTACTGCCTACTTACAGTGGTGTCTTCAGTGTGCTGAGTCTGAGGCAAATGCCTTCCCTCAGACTCGGTGCTACTTCTTCTGTGGGGGTGTTCTTGTAAGATTGATTTACTTATCAGCTCAGCTGGTCTTCACAGATCCAATCTGTCCATTTGGAAGATTGAGCTGATTTGCCACCATCAGTGAAGACCTGCCTTAAGGCTCCACAAGATTCAGAACACGCAGAACCCTGCAAATGTGCAAATATCAACTTTATATCTACAGATATCCACAGGCCATTTTTGCGGATTGCAGATTAGATGCAAATACAAATTTTGTAACCCACGCCAGGCTCTAAACATACGTAAAATGATCCATGATTACATTGAGTGTAAATATAAATTACATTTTTACAAAAAAAAATACAGTTTACTGAGTCAAATTAAAATGAAGAAGAAAATGAACTTGACAGATGAGGAACATTTGATGGTTAGAGTCCAACATTGCCTAAGTATCCTTAGCTAAGACAATGTTGTGACTTGAGTCAGATATACAACCTACCAGTGGCTGGAGATAGAGTTCTTTAACATCTCACCTGGCTGAAAAAAATGAATCCTTTTCTCCTATAAGTAAAAAACCCTAGCTTCCTTTATTGGTCTGAAAGATGGGTTGCAGGAGCAACTGCAATAACATGTCCTATGACCCGGAGTCTTCATCTCTAGTAAAGATCTGCAGATCACCTCTAGCAGATATAAACAACTATTTATAGAGACAATATGGAGGTCTCAAAATGATTTTAGACCAGCCTCAGCCCCTAGCTCTACAGATGCCCCTTTGCAGAATATCTTTGCGGCAGAACAGAGGGGATAAAACCCCTCTGTAGGCTCTGCCAGCCCTGGCCTAAGGGGCTGGAGCAGGCACAGCTCTGATAAGGCTGAGTCAGAGCCTAACTTAACAAGGCGAACTGAAACAGCTATTGACTTGGCCAAGGGGCTACACTGGCCTGAGCAGGAAACCACAGAGGGAAGCATGGTCAGACTGCCAGTTGCCCAGGAGGCACACAGAGCCTGGAGCCCCTGGGACACCTGCTGCAGGAAGAGTGTACCCAACTGGAAGCACTGTAAATAAATGAACATGGGCAATGGCACACCTAACAGCATGGTAAGTCTTTTGTGGGGTCTAACACCAGGGAAATCGAACCTGTGGTAGAAGTGGTGGACCAGACAGGGCAGATTAGTGCTATTCTTATGATGAAAAAATGTCTTATTGGGTGATGCTGAGTTTGGTTGCATTAATCCACAAGGTTGATGACAGAACTGACTTGACATGTGGCCTTTTACAGTGTTATATTATATCATGCTTGAACAAGGTTTTCACCCACAGTCGTGCGCCATTTCTTGGCCTGGTAATACCTGGGACAGATTGCAAGTTACAGAAACAGGGTAACATTAAGAAGCTGTGACTTTGGCATATGATAAAGAGAATGTCTGTAGCACTCATTTCATCAACCCACATACCTTTGTTGCTACATTATTAATTCTTCACACATTTGGGCACAGGAGATAGAGCAGACTATTGTTTCCTCAGACAAGATACAAGGGGAAATAGTTGCTCAGACAGAGAGAGACTCATTAGAATCTGAAACTATGATAAGCAGAGGAGTTTACCCTTTGCTTAGAGAAAGACTAAGTATATTCATGCTCACTTCTAAGAAATTTTGATGTCTTCAAACTTAGAAGTCTATTTAAATTTGGATTAGGATGCTGTGAAGTAGATAATTTCTGCTGGAGAAGTGTTCAGTGTTGTTTCTACCACATAAGATGACACAGGGATCACTATGTGGTCTCATGGATCACTGAAGGTGCAGCTCCATAAGCACTGAACATTTCAGTTCATTGCAAATTACTTGCAAGACAGTTCTTGATAAGTGGGGTTAAAAGTCTAGAATTTCATATTCCACCTGTTCTACCTTAGTCATTATCTCAGTTATTTGGCTTCTCTGTATTTTATCATTTTCTGGATTCTGTATTATTTATTTTAAGGACAAAATACTCTCTCAGAATTTACAGAGTGGTGTAGTCTACTCAAACTTATTTTAAGTATAGCCCGGCCATTCAAGAACAGTCAGATTTTCTACTCTGAATGAGAGAAACAGATTTTTTTAAAACCTTTCCAATGTTTGTTTTGGTATCCATCTTCTGACACAGACTTGTATTTAAATTTTGATATTTTTGTTTAAAACAAAAATTTGAAATTCATATTTTGCAGAGAAATGATAAGACACTATTGCTGTTTCAAAAACTACTACATATTCTTATCCACCTCTCCATATCAGCACATTATATATATTTGCACAACCTAAGATCTGATCTATAAGACTGGCCATGTCTTTAGTGAACTGTACTTTATCACTGTTACATTTTTTCATTATCACACTCTGGTACGCAGTCTAATCTTAAAGAATCCATTTCTGCTTATTCCAGGTCAGAAAAGGAGTAAATATTAAGCCCACAGCAAAATGTTCATGTTTTGCCTTTCTTTCTTTCAATTGCTAACTATGTCTGGGTTTTCACTCTGCTGTTAAGATAGGCTTTAGAAGCTACTGTATCCTATTGCCAACCATTTCTGATTTAATTATTAATGGCCATAAGGAATGTACACAGTAGAGTGACTTTTCTGTACTTTGGAGAGAAATGAAAAGCTCTGAATGGCATATATATCCTAAAATAGTTCATGTATTCTAACACAGAATTTTATTCCTTCTTGAGGAAATAAAAATAATGGCTGTTTGTAGAGTATTCCCTTTAATGCTGTTAAGCCTTTACTACATAAAAAATAATTCATGGACATAAAACAGAATTAGGAAATCTCAGATATACAGTGGATGTACTTAATATGGATATTTGGATCTTATATAGGCACTTTCATCTCAGGTCTCAATGTATCTTAAAAGTTTACATCAGTTTGAAGGATGTTGAGCTAATGACAGTTGAGACGATTAATCCCCTCTATTTTAATTGAGACTACCTCTCCAAACAATAAAAACTTTCAAAACAGAAGAAATTTCTAAGATGCAATCTGCATTCCATTTTTCCAGGTGATCAGTCTAGATTTGTAACACAGAAGCACAAATACATCTATATTAAGAGAATTATACCACAGAAAAAATTTAAAACTTTGGGAGTTCATTATTCTTATCAGACTTCTACAGAGACTTTAAAAGTTCTAACAAACATTATCCAAATTTTTGATTTCCCAAATCAAAAATGAAAGATGTCTATACTTATTCTAATTTGAACAATGATATACTCTTTTAAAAGCAGTGGGCCAAACTCTGCCCTCATTTAAACCCAAAAAACTCCAGTGTGTCTAAAATTTTCAATGTACAAAGCCACATGCAAATTATTAAAACTTGTGAAAGATCAGAATGTAGGATGCCTTCATGGTTAATTGACACACATTATCCAACATTTACATCTATGATTCTGTTTTCCTTTATTTGCATCTTATTTTGTATTCTGAAGGGGAGAAAGGCAGCTTTTCGGCTGACCTAATGAAAACCCTGCAACGACAAATGAGAAATCAACCTGTGTGCAGTGGAGTACAGCTGGAAAGAATGCTAATTCTCTGCTTCAATACTGCCTTCAAAGAAATTATTCAAGCCTCTCTCTGACATGGAACATAGTGATCAGCCAGCAAGTGCTAGAGATGAAAATAACCTTTATCTATTTTGACAAAAAGGTGAACTAAAAAAAGCAGTCAGTTATGCCCTGCATGTTTACTATTAACAAAGAACAATGTGACTTTATTTAGCCCTTATTCAATTTATTTCAGTGTTGGATTTATAGTGTTTCAAATTATGAACTAACCTTATCTTCTCTATGTGGGGCAGAGGGGCAGAATAAAATAAGCAATGAGCAAAAATCCAGAGTTTGGAAGAGAGCCATATTTCCTAAAAACTAACACAAGCCTGGAAATCATAATTTCAGATTAGGATCCTGAACATCCAAAAATTCCAGAGGTTTTATCCTTTATAAAGATAGGGCCATTTCTAAAACTTAAATCTGGGATTAGATAAAAAACCTCCCTACTCCCCAAAGTGTGACAGTACACAGATGGGGCATTCTGGCTCAGCCCCATCCTTATTTGAATGGTCTGAATGGACCAAAGTCTGTACATACATCAGGATACTGAGTATAATGAAAACTCTGTCAGTGCAATGCTTCACAAGAAGATCATTGGCCTAAGACTTCTCTGTTCTTGCTTGCATAAAAACATCTCTTGGGAGAAAAGTACTAAAGCAGTGCACAGGAAGTCCAACATACTATAGTGTATCCTATAGTGCAAATCACTAACAACAAGATCTGTGCATAAACAGTGTTGCTAATGCAGCATGGTTTAACCCTAAGTAATTAACCATTAGACAAAACCTAAACATTATATGTAATTTTAAAAAATTCTGGTTTTAGAGAGTATATAAAACAAAAAGATTAAATGATGACATGATACTACAAACTGTAGAAATGCCTGTAATGAAAGAAAGAATATAGTGTCTTGTGAGGGAAGACAGTATAGAACAGTAATCATCAAGGTTCCTGCCACACTGTATGATGCAATAATAATAATCAATAATAATAATAATACAAAGCTCTTTCACAGCTCTTTTTCTCAGTAGATTTTGAAGTGCTTTGAAAAGACACTCAAGTATCCTTATCTCCATTACACAGATGGGAAAAGTGAGACTACCATAGGTTAAGTGACTTGCACACACAGCGAAAAAGAATATTATCTCCATACAGATGTTACTTTCAATACACATGATGTTTCATCCTCTTTCTTAAGGAACTGTTTTCATTATATGATAGTCATTAAATCAATCTATTTACATCTTCTTTCACTTTGAGATTGGCAAATTCATCACTGGTATCAGAAGAGCCAAATAAAACTAGCACAAAATAATCCAAAACTGGTAAAGATTTGGGCAATTTTTAGTCCTAGGTACAGAACTTCTTAAGGCTCTGAAAATACAGATCAGTGTCTGAAAGGGAAACTATTCTTAAAAAAAAAAAAAAGTATTTGCATCAAGAATTTTCAGAGCCAATCAAACAAAACCAAAAGAATTACTGAACTCTCCCCTGATATAGTGGGAGCCAAAGACATCTCCATGTGCATACATACGTCCTCAGATTGTCTGGAGGAGGATTGTATACCACTGAGCAGGTTCACAAGCTGGGGAAGGGAAGCAAACTCCACTACGAAATCTTTGTTAAGGCCTTTCCTTCAGGGCATGGTTTATTGCTTATATCAAACATAATAAAATAAAGAAACTCAACTGAGAAATCTGGCCCACAATACCCTCAGGATTTTCCGTGCGTCAGCCACACAGGGGAAGAGGGCCACCCTTTCCCTATGATTCTGGGGCCCAACTTCCAATTCCATATGCCCTAGCAAACCATGTGCTGAGCATGGTTCCCTTCACCTTTCCCCAGTTTCTGTTGCAAGCAAGCATAAATGATTGATATATTTCCTATTCCTTATTATTTATTCTAAATTTTTTTTACCACTATATTGTGGCAGTTTAAATATCATGCCTTTTAATGTCATGGGAACATTCCCTTGTGTTTCAGTTATGGGAAAGGATACGGAGGAGCACTGACTTTCAGTATTCTATTCATTATTTTTGTAGTGTAATACCACCGACTCATCTCCGCTCTCAACTAAATAGTCTGAACATCTAACAAGCTAAGGGCTTGGTTACCTTAGTTTCATGTTATATCTTAATTTTAAATTAATTAAACCTAGTAGTCAAAGGAGCAACGGAGACCAACCAATACAATGGAAAGCTACTTGCCATTGTTTTGGTTAGATTTAAAGTACCATGATGGCAACTGTAAGCAAGGTGCAAAGAAACAAAAGCAAAGTCCTTTCCTCTCCCCACTCAATCTGCATTAATTTAGGGCACTTGAAAATATCCCAAGCAGTTCTGCATTGGAATGCACCCCTAACTCATCCACAATGCAACTTGTAACAAGACAGAGGACCTATAGTTTAATGACCTCAACAGCAAACTGGGAGCCATGGCTCCTATAGTTCTAAACCCTTCTCTGATACAGACTGCTCTGGTTTGAGTAAGTCTCTTTAGCTCGGTGCCTCATTTTCCCTGAAAGGGGATACAGACTACCTTATTTGTGAGCATTCTAAAATTAATAATAGGTGTTTCACTGAGAAGATATTGAAGATAAGACCTTGCCATGAGGAGTTGCCAAGCAAAGTGATGGGCTTGATCAACTAATAAGGACATAATCAAGAAAGGGTATAGAAAAGATTAGGTTTACAATTAGCACCATGGGAAGCTGTAGCTTTTGGCTATATGTGTATTGAGCTTGTTTGCATGCATATATTACTCTCTAGGTATTTTACGTACACACACACATGCACACATATATCTCTATCTTTCTTTATATAAGTTTAACAAAGAATAGTTTATGCTTCTTATAGGTAAGGAGCTTGTTACTAGCTGAAACGCATGTATCCTGCAGATCTTTGCAAAAGGTGTGACTCAGTTTGCAAGAACTGTAAGTTTGCTATGCAACAGGATGAGATCCTGCAAACTTTGTGAACCAAGGTTTGCATCTATCTAAGGAATAGGAGAAGGCTAACTAGGTAATAGGTGAGTGTAGGCCATGCAGAATTTGGCAAGCTGGGTTTTTGATCATGCTTTCCAGATAAACAGATGGAAAATCTCTTTGCAAAACCACCACAAAACCCACAACCTGGTAAACAAGAAAATGGGAGAATATGACAGAAAAAAAGACGTCAATAGAGCCCTGACCTAATAATCTAAAAGTACCCCTAGGAACTTCTGGAAAACACCCATATTTGGGCCAGGAAGAATGAGATAATTCGATTTATTTTTGGAAGAGTAAAACCCCCATACTGTGCAAAAAGGGTATTTAGAACCCTGAAAGTTGCAGAGGGGTCGAAGCTTCCAAGTTCCAGCCAGTGAACTCAAACAACACAAGAGGAAACTGCACAGGCCTTCAGCAATGCTCTACCTGACTTCTTTTAGCTAGGTTTCTTTTTCTTTAATCAGTTTAGAATTATTAGCTCAGTACTTCAACTTATCTTCACTTTGAATGTGAGTAACTTCTACAATTGTATCTTAAAAGATTGGAAATCTTAGCAGCAATACTGTTGATAATTATGATAGAAATGTATTGATGTAATTCTTTACCATCTATTCCACATTGTATTCATTTGTATCCTTATCCATCACTTGCTTTATGCAGTTAGCAAAAAAGAATTGTTATAAAATCTCAATCTGAGTACTCCTTGACCGCTTGTTTTCAGGGAGGAAGTCCTATTTAATTAACATACCTGTAGTCAATCTGGACTAAGAACACTTGTCCTTCAAATTGGTTTATATTGGCTATCCCAAATTCCTAAAGAATTACAGAATTTGGCTACACAAGCAGCAAGAGGAGCCTTGCTCACTAACATCTGCTAACGATATGGGAGACCCACCTGTCCCCTGGAAGACCTGGAGTGAGCTGAGAAGAGGATCAGTCTCCAGTTCTAAGTCCAACACCAGAACACCACAGGGCAGCAAGCCAGTCAGCCAGACATCTTCAAAGATATCCAGGGAAGGATAAGAAAGTAAAAGGCCCTATGACCTTGGAGAGGTAACAGCAAAGGGAAAGAATAAGCAAGTTCATAAAACACATGAAGCGACCCAACAAAACTGGGTAGACAAAAGACCAGTGCTAATTCAGACACTAGGTCTGACTTTAAGAACCTTTCAGATGAAATAGGTTTTTGTCCCATCTCTATGATGCCCACCACCTACTGAGTTTACAGTCTACTTTGGAAAGACAATACAAACTACTTAACATGTAGGTATGAGAACAGGAGATGAGCCCAAGCAGAGAAGATCATTAATAGAAATGCATATTAAGCAAAAATTTGAAGGAGATTGCTGTCACTTCAGGCACAGGAAGGGGGAGTATAGGAGGCAATGTGAAAAAGAATACAAGCCCAGAGTTGGTGAGAGTTCAAAGAAATAGCTACGGGAAGGTTATGGGAACCAAGAGGTAGAATTTAAGGGTTTGATTTATTTTATTGAAACAATGCAAGAGGATTGAACTCCTGAACTGAAATGTTATTTCCCACTTTGTTGCCTAACATTATTTGCAGTATTTGACCGCAGAGCATGACCACAGTTATGCATATCAGAAAGTCTGTTTGACACCATCAATAATTATACATGTAGATCTCCTAAACAGAGCACACCAACTTCTTACTAATAAGTAGTTTGTTTGTTCTCCCCTTCAATACTTAAATAAGGAATTAATCCACACAGATTAATTAATGTTTTTTATGGCTCTATATTTAGTTGACAACATTTTGAGATCTGATTCAGATGTCTTTTGTATTGTAACTTCCACTTACAATTAGTGACGAGGTCAGAGCCCACAACAACATACAAAACCACTGAGCCAACTCTTTCTCTGTAGGTCCTTAAACCCGGCACATATATATAGGTAGTTGGTACCAAAATCTTGATTCTGTGATGTGGTCAGTATCTAAGGACCCTAAACTGTTCACTTGAAGAAAGTTGACTTGCCAGCTCTTAGAGGTGCCCAGGTTTGGCCCCACTATTCTTGGAAAATTTCTGTTGCCAAGTCTACTGTTTCTCCCAGAAGAATATACTTTTTTAGCCATTTACCCAAATACCCTATAAAGTACGAACAACAAACTGGTTTTTCCCTGGCTTAGAGTGGGGATTATTTCTTATAGATTGTGATGTGTGCATATTAACAACCAACCCTGGCACTAAAATGTTTCAAAACCATCTTCTGTTTTCTTGACATTCCTTGAAACTTGGATGGTCAGAGTACTGATATAACATTCTCACATGGCATAATTCTATTTCCGCTCTCAAGCACCATATCTCACTGTTTCATCCTGTTTAAGTGTGAAATTAGCTATAGGAACTTCATGGGACTCCTTAAGAATTTTGCACAGTGTTTCTCTAAGCCAGGAGGCAACCAATTTTGCGGGGGAGGGGGGGATGAGTTTTTAGATCCCAGACTTTCCAAGGCACAGGTTAAAAAAAAAAGAAACCTTCTAAGAACCGGCATAACAGTACAGATAGGATTTTTAAAAACAAAACCAATTTGACTTTTTGCATTTACTTTTGACAATTTGAGAGTCACTTAAATAGTAAGTTAAGATTTAATACTTACAAGCACTTATGATCATTTCTGGGGATAATTCTGAAAATATGGCAAAAAGAGTGTACAAATTTATTAACTTATTTACGGATAGGTCACTAACACCCTATGCAGCACTTTAGGCTTCTCTATAATCACTGTTATTACCTCCGTATATTGATGTTTACTACATAACCTTGAACTCAGAAGGCACATGTTTTTCCATGGTTGAGGACTGAACTTAGCCTAGAGAATGTTGGCAGGAATGTATCTGTTATTTCACAAGTCAATAACAAAATAGGGACATCTTATTCCACCTGCACTATTTTGTCTTTCTACTGTCAATAGGGATTTTTTTTTTTATCCGTGTGAAAGGTATTTCTAACTGCTTTAAAATGTGCTTTCAAAAACATGAAGCACAACAATGACAATTCCATAATTGGTTATTAATTTATGGTCTCATTACAGGAGCTCAGTGTATAACTGTAAGCAATAATAAAGCTTGATGACTCACTGTTAATTATTTATTTTTATTAGAATATTTACTTTAAGTAGAATAATTATTTTTGAGTTGAATGACAACAAATACAAAATGTGGACACTGAGCCTGATCCTTTGATTTCCTTACCTTCAAATGAAAACACCCTCGCAGAAGGCACAAACATATAGGCTAGGTCCACACACAAAGTTTTATTTTGAAATAATTCATTTTGAAATGACTTATTTCAAAATAAAACATTTAATTTGAAATGACTTATTTTGAATTAAAAAAAATAATAATTTGAAATACGTCAAGCCCCTCCAATTGAAATAGCACACCCTGTGTTTGGACATGCTATTTCAATTCCCTGAGAGGGGCACCCTGGGAGGTGTGGCAACATGGCCCCCGGCAGGCCATGCTGCCACCCAAACCCATGCCTGGCTCTTCCCTGGAGAGACAGGCATGGGAAAACAGCCCCCAGGGGAGGGGTCTCCCTGCCCTGCATCTCCACTCCTGCTGGTGGCAGCAGGGCAGGGGCCCTGGGGGACCCCAGCAGCTGTGGGGAGCCGGGTCTGACTGGCTCTCCAGCACCCTGGGGCTGAGCAGCTGCAGCAGTGGGGAGGCAGTCGGGACCCAGCTCCCAGTGCCCCGGGGCTGAGCAGCTGCAGCCGCGGGGAGGCAGGTCCAACTGGCTCCCCAGCACCCCGCGGCTGAGCGGCTGCAGCTGTAGGGAGCTGGTCGGGACCCGGCTCCCCAGCACCCTGGTGCTCCGCTGCTGGGAGCCGCTGACCTCCCAACTGCCCCACCACTTCGGGGGGGACGGTCAGGGAAGCAAGCTTCCACCCGTTCTGGGGGCTGCAGCCCCGGTGGGGTGGCCACAGCCGCGCCGGCTCACCCCACCGCCAGCTCTGGGGGGCTGCAGCCCCAGCAGGGTGGCCACAGCCGCAGCCGCTCAGCCTGCCGCCAGCTACGGGGGGCTGCAGTGGGGGCCGCAGAGCCCCCCAGAGCAGGTGGCGGGGTGAGCTGCAGGCTCCCAGCACCCTGACCGGGCTACAGCCCCAGGAAGCCGGGGGCAGAGTAAGCCGCCGCAGCTCCAGCCACCTTGCAGGGGCTGCCTGGTGCAGCGCCTGCTCCTTCCCTCAGCACCCTAACCAAGGTGCTGAGGGCTCCCTGGTCAGGGTGCTGAGGGCTCCCTGGTCAGGGTGCTGGGGGGGGGGCTTCCTCCCAGGGTGCATAGCACCCTGGGAAGAAGGTCACTTGTTAAATCAATATGCCAGGCATATCAATATTACAGACCCAGATGGATTATTTTGAAACCACAGTTTTGAAATAATGGGTCATTTCGATGTAATACTAGGTTTTATTATATTGAAATGCCTTCCTTATTTTGAAATAAGGAAGCTCCTTATTTCGAGATAAGAAAACGTCATGTGGACGTGGCAAGTTGTATTTTGAAACAACAGCTGTTGTTTCAAAATAAAACTCTCGTGTGGACAAGCCCCTAATGAATATTCTAGGAACAACACATCCTGTTAGTCAACCATAAAAACTTCATATTTAGTTGTTGGGGAAACAACTAAAGTAACTAAATATCCAAGTCCTAATACTGAGACACCCCTCAAAATGCCTTCATAGGAAGCTCTCTAATGATGCTTCTTTGTAATGATTCATAGGCAAAACAACTTTGAATCAAAATCTCATGTTTAAAAAAGTTAAGAAATGTTGAAAATAAAGTATAGTGTACTCTCCAAATTCTTCTCCCCAAATAAATAAAGGGGATAAGAGATAAGTGACACATAATAGTCAAATGTAAAAATAATGGAGTTACAAAATGGCACGATTGAAATCCGTATTAATTATATTTTAATTATTTGTAATTACATATCAATGAGCACATGTGGTAACACTTCAGCAAAAGCTCTGCAGGCATGTATGGGTCTTTGCAAATTCTTCTTTGCTTAAAATGATGTTATTTCTGACAGAACAAAAGTAACATTGTGCTGGAAAATGTGAGGTAGAAACACACAAACCTGTAACAACAAAATGACCATTTGTCTGGGAAGACCCAGGAAGGGTGACATAAAATGATGACATCACCCAGAAACTGCAAAATTAGCAGGAAAAAATATAGAATTTGTGTAATCAAAACCTGTATATGGCTAATGCATGGGTTACGTAAAACCCATAGTGTTGATGTGTTAAAATTAAATTGGATAAAGATTAACTGATCTGCATTGTAGAAATATATAAAAGATCTAAGTGAAAATGAGCCCAGACTGGAGAAGATCTGAGCCAGAGGCTGAAGGAACTGCAGGAACATACCAAGGAATCAGAGGAGATGACGACTTATGAAAGGTAGAAGGACTTACTGCTGCCCCTGAACATGACAACTTTGGCCAATTTAACAATTCTCTCTTATAAGTTTTATTTGTCTTTGGGAATACATTTATACAACACTATACATGATAGTAATTTTCTCTGAAACTGTATAAATAAAGGTGAAAACTAATTAAGTCTAAATTGGATGGATGTGTGATTTAGTTTCCCAAAAGTATAAATGCAACTCTAATAACTGATGATAGGCTCAAAGATAGGAACTCAAAGAAAAGGTCTTGAGCATGAATTCTTAATCTATTTTTCCAGTTAATATGCTCATGATTATTACAAAGTAGCAGATTCAACACTGAGTATACTAGTATATATTTGCTTTTTATGGTTTTATTTTGAAATTCTCTCTCCATGTGTGTATCTATAATTTAGATTAACTAACACACACACACACACACACACACACAGACACACAACTACCACTACTTTCTAGATATATATATATATATATCTCCAACTATAAATTTTAATTAGTGCAGCAAGAATTGAATTCTGTTTGTTTTAAAGATTCTGCTGGCTTTCCCATAAAGAGCAAAGTTTTTGAGAGACTGCAATCCACCTGGAAAAGAATAGTTTCGCTATTTGAAGGTCTGTCATGGAGCATACAGCAACTGAAGATGGCACCTAGTGATTTATTCCATATTAAAAACTCAAAATTAGGATCCCTCAAATAGCAAATATTTCTTATTAAGATTGTTTCCAATTTTCTTACTCAGCCAGGAAACAAAACTCTGCAATAACAATTATACACCTGTTTAATTTATGTCAGAGCAAAAGAAAAAATGTGTGTTAAAATAATCATAGCAACCAGTGTTCGCTCTAATTTTTCATAGGCTGTGTGCACAAAATATTTCTTTTTGTGTGCTAATATTAGCACTGTTGAATGTTTGTGTGTGCTTTATTTTGTTGTGTGCATGGGTTTCATGAAAGAATTTATATGTATATATCCCTATGAGCATGCTGCTCCAGCTATCTACTGCATCCTTGCATCCATGATCACACATTTCCGATCAGCAGTATCTATTCTGCTCACACATGCACAGCCCTTCTCGTGGTGTCATTGGTGCCTCAAGCCCACACACAAGACCCAATTCCTCTATTCCTTTTCTACCATGGAAAAATGAAAGCGACCTCGAAACTAGAGAGGAGACAGAAGAGTAATAGAGCACCCACGGGGACACACATCTCAAAGAATGTGTTACTACACAAGGTGGGCAATCTCTTCTTCATCAAGTCGTGTTCCTGGGATGCTCCACTCCATGTGACTATGGGGCAGTGTCCTTCATTTGATGGGGAGAAATTCGGAGTTGTGTTCTACGGATGATAGCACAGTTAGCCCTAAGGCTGCATCTGACCTGGATGCTTGATCCATAGCTTAATGTTTGGCAAATATATGTACAGAATCCATGTAGCTGCTATATATATATGTCAAGTATAGGAACATTCTTAAGGAAGGCTATGGATGCTGCTATTCCTCTGGTAGAGTGCACTCTGATCCCTTGTGGGGCTGCATGTTCCTTAAGGTGTAACATAAAAGAAAGCTGTCTTTTCTTGATTTGAGAAGTTTCTGATTAGATGTAGTCTTTCCCTAGGATAGTTCTGGTATCAATACAAAGAATTTTGATGTTTTTCTAAAAGATTTCATCCTATCCAATTAGAATGCCAATGTGCATCTAATGACATACATGCACATGTAGTGATATGCACCACTCAGTTTTGAATTGAAAGTAAACAGGTGAACTAGTTGGTTAATATAGAACAATAGGTTGACTTTTGGCAAGAATTTTGGGTGAGGACATAGCATGACTTTGTCTTTATAAAAAATTGTGTATGGTGGATGTGCCATAAGCACCCTAATTTCCCCTACATGTTGGGCAGATGTTATTGCCACTAAAAAAATAATTTTATAGACATGTGGAAGAGGAAACACATTGCTAGTAGGTTGAATGGCTGTTAAGTAATGGCATGCAATGCTAAGTTCAGGTCCCTGGTACAATGGGCATGTGGATCTTTGCATATATGATTTATTTGCCACGAAGGAATCACCTGAGGTTGCAAAAAGACTGGTGGTTGGATGGCCCCATTGCTGAAAGATATCCCACAATACTGTGTCATTCAATTGTGTCCAAAGTTCCTGCTAAGGGATTCTGCTATTGTATTCTGGTATCCTGGTAAGAAGGAAGCTGAGATATTGACTCCATGATGGATGCACTATTTTCATAGCTTCTTCGCCTCTCTGCATAACAAATATGACCAGGCTGACCCTTGACAGTGTATATAAACACATGCATGTGATATTGTCCATCATGACTTTTATCCTTTTGTTCCTTATAAGTGGAAAGAAATGGGACCATGCATTTTGTAGTGCTCATAGGCATTGAATATGTTGAGCATGGCCATCTGGTGCTGGCATGGCATCTCTCCACAAAGTGTACCTACTGAAGCCTGGGGAACCAGACATGATAACTCTCTAAATACTACGTACTCTAAAGGATTGAGGATTTTTTTTTTATAGGACAGGGTAAAGGAGAGATAACTAATAGCTAAGTTGATGAAGTTAACTTTTATATTACTCTGATTTTTCCCTCAGAATGAGTGGCTGAAGTGAACCTCTGCAACTACTTCTCAGACTATGAAGGACTGAGAAGGAACTGAAGGGATTGGGTCATATACACAGCTCAGGATGCCAAAGGCACCAGGAGACAGGCTGTACATGTGCAACCAGAGCAGATTCTGTTGACAGAGATCTCTGATACATATGCAAGGATATGCCAGACACCTGAAGTTGAGTTCCCCACAGGGACACCACTTGATGAATAACCTATCATTTGAAATCAATGTCTTCATCAGATGACTGGAAGGTAGCTAAAGTGATGCCAATTTTCAAAGAAAGCTCCAGAGACAAACCTGGCAATTACAAGGTGGTAAGCTTAACTTCAATACCAAGCAACTTGGCTGAAATTATACTAAAGAACAGAACTATCAGACACATAAATGAACAAGATTTATTGGGGAAGAGTCGACATGGCTTTTGTAAATGGAAAGCAATCCTCACCAATTCATTAGAATTCTTTCAAGGGGTCAACAAATGTGGACAAAGCTGATCCAATGGACATAGTGTAGTTGGATTTTTCAAGAAGTCTTTGACAAGCTCCTTTATCAATGGCACAAAAGCAAAATAAGCAGTCATGGGCTAAGAGAAGAAGTCCTTTCCTGGATCAGTAACTGGTTAAAAAATAGTAAACAAAGGGAAGGGAAAAATGGTCAGTTTCTACACTGTAGAAGAATAGTTAAATAAAATGCAGACAGCAAGAAGTTAGAAAGAGATCTCACTAAATTGGTGACTGGACAACAAAATGCCAAATAACTTTCATTTAATAAATGCAAAGTAATGCACACTGGAAAACATAATCCCAACTATACATCCAAAATGATGGAGTCTAAATTAGCTGTTACCACTCCAAAAAGATCAGAGTCTGAATGTTTCTCTGAAAACATCCATTCTATGCACAGCACCAGTCAAAAAAGCTAACAGAATGTAAAGAGCCACAAGAAAAGAGACAGCTAGTAAGACGAAAAAAATCACAACTCCACTATATAAATCCACAGTATGTCTACATCTTGAATACTGCATGCAGATCTCATTGCTTCATTTCAAAAAGATATATTGGAAACAGAAAACGTCCAGGGAACAGGAACAAAAATAATTAAGGGTATAGAGCAGTTTCCTTAAAAGGAGAGCTTCAAGAGACTAGGACTTCAGCTTGGAAAAGCAATGACTAAGAGGCATATGACAGTGAACAATAAGATCTTGACTGGTGTGGAGTAACAAATAGTGTTATTTAATCCTTCAAATAAAAAAAGAACTAAGGGTGTCCACCACTGCAATTAATTGGCAGCAGGTTTAAAACAAACAAAAGGAAGTAGCTCTTCACAGAATGCAAGGCAATCTGTAATATTCTCTGCCAGTGGATGCTGTGAAGGCTAAATTTATAAAAGAGTTCAAAAAATAATTAGGTAAGTTAATAAAGAATAGATCCATCAATGGGTATTAGCCAGGATGGGCAGGGATGCAACACGATGCCATTAAGTAGTTGTTTGATCATTGTGTTCCCAGACTGAACTTATCCTATATGGTTAGGAAGTTTCAGGACATCCAGATAATGATGCTGGAAACACACAAATTGAAGCTAAGATGGGCAAGAGGAAGAGGTTACCTACCTGTAATTGGTGTTCTTCAAGATTTGTTGCTCCTGGACATTCCATTGTAGGTGTATGCACACGCGTGCATGGATAGCCGGAGACTTTTCCTCTAGAGCACCGGTTCGGTTGGCTGTGGCATCCCCTGGCGTGGTGCCATCGCAGCTCTCTATATGAGGCACAGCTATCACGCCCCCTCCTCAGTTCCTTCCTAATGCCTATTCCGCAGAGGGGAAGTGGGAGGGATGTGGAATGTCCAGGAGCAACACATTTCAAAGAACACCTATTACAGGTAGGTAACCTCTTCCTCGAATGATTGCTCCTGGCAATTCCATTGTAGGTGATTCACTAGTCTTACCTATGGTGGTGAATCAGAAACACAGGTGCACCGACTGCAGAACTGCTCTACCCACTGCAGCATTGCCTTGAGCTTGGTGATCAATTGCATAATGCTGTGTGAATGTGTGCACAGACAACCAGGTAGCCGCTTTACAAATGTCCACTATCAGTACCCCGCTCAAGAATGCAGCAGGCGAGGCTTGAGCTCTCATAGAGTGGCCCTTGATTGCCAGCAGGTCAATCTTAGCCAATGCCTAACATTTGCGAATACAAGAAACTATCCAGGAGGAAAGGCACTGAGACGAGACTGGCTCCCCTTTCATTCTATCCGCCACTGCTACAGACAGCTGGGACCTCTTTCGAAAGGGTTTCGTCCTCCCTATGTAAAAGGCCAAAGCACAGCGAACATCCAGAGCGTGGAGACTTCTTTCTTTGTCTGAGCCATGCGGCTTTGGATAAAAAACCAGCAAGACAATTTCCTGATTGCAGTGAAACTGCAAAACCACCTTAAGATGGAATGCTGGGTGAGGATGCAGTTGAGCTTTGTCTTTGAAGAAGGCCATGTAGGGTGCAGAGGCCGACAGTGCCCGAATCTCTGAAATTCTCCTGGCCGACGTTATCGCCACTAGGAAGGCTACCTTCCACAAAAGAAGGAGAAGCAAGAAGGAGGCAAGTGGCTCGAACAGGGGCCCTGTGAGTCTCAAAAGGACCAGACTGAAGTCCCAATGAGCGATCGGAGAACGCACCACCAGGAACAGCCTCTCTAAGCCTTTAATGAAGCACTTCACCAATGGGTTGGCGAAGAGGGAAGCTTCACTTGCATTCTTGTGGAACACCAAATTGCCACAAGGAAGACTTTGATGGAGGACAAGGATAGGCCTTGGGCTTTCAGATCCCAGAGAAAGTCTGGGATGGTTTGAACTGGAGCCCTGATGGGGCACAAGATCCCTGCTAAGTTCCCAGTCCACAAACTTGCCCCACTTGCCTTTGTACAATGCCCTTGTCGAGAGCTTCCTATTGTTGAACAAGACCTTCTAGACCCATGCTGAACACTGCAATTCCCTGCCCCTCAGCCATGGAACTTCCATGCACAGAGGTGTAGCAACCTCAGATCCTGGTGGCACAAACACCCTTGCTCCTGGGAGAGCAGGCCCAGCAGTGTTGGCAACTTTGTCGGGTCACTGACCAAGAGATGCAGCAGAGTCGTAAACCAATTTTGCCTCAGCCATGCTGAGGCTACAAAGATGATTGAGGCCCAGTCCTGTCTGACTTTCAAGAGGACTCTTGGAATCAATGGGGTTAGGGGGAATGCATAGCAGGCCATCCTCATCCAAGATATCTTGAAAGCGTCTGCAATTGACCCCTGGCTCTGCCCCCTGAATGGGCAAAACTCTGCACACTTGTTGTTCTGATCAGACACAAAAAGGTCCACGTGGGGATAACCCCACAGATGGAAGATGGGCCTCAACACCTCCCACTTGAGGGACCACTTATGAGTTCTGAATTTCCTGCTCAGGAGATTGCACTGACCGGGAAGGTATGAAGCCACCAGGTGAATTGAGTCGTGAATGCAGAAGTCCCATAGGCAGAGGGCGTCGCCACAAAGCAGGCCGGAGCGGGTCCCCCCACCTGTTGATGTAATACATTGTGGCAGTGTTGCCCATAAGCACTGATACCACTCTGCCTTTCAGCTCGTGGAGAAATGCCTGGCAGGCAAGGCAGACCATTCGAAGCCCCTTCACATTGATATGCAGGCTCAACTCGCTGTCTCCCCAAAGGTCTTGGGTTGCAAGGGGACCAAGATGAGCCCTCCACCCCAAGTCTGATGCATCCATACCCAAGAACCTCGAGGGTTGGGGTGGCTGAAAGGGCAGCCACTGACACACATTCTGTTCGTGGCACCACCAGTCCAGAGTACTTAGCACACCCGTAGGGATCGTGACCATACTGTTGATATCATCTCTTGCTAGCCAGTAGACCGACGTCAGCCACATCTGTAGCAGATGCAACCTCAAGCAGGTGTCTCTCACTACATGGGTGCACGCTGCCATGAATGCCAGCAACCATAGGCACGAGCAAATTGAAGTGAGGAGGAACCTCTAGGAGTGCCTCACGAGGGACCTGATACTCTAGAACTGAGAGCGCTGGAGGAAAGCTCTTGCTAGTTTTGAGTCCAACAGGGCACCTATAAACTCTATCTTTTGAGCTGGAATGAGAGTGGACTTTTGTACACTGACCAGTAGACAGAGGCACCAGAAGGTGCTCTGTATCATGTTCAAGTGACGGTCTACTTTGTCCTTCGAATGGCCGCAAACCAACCAGTCATCCAGGTAGGGATACACCTGCATCTTGGAATGCCTGAAGAATACTGCAACCACCGCTAAGCACTTTGTGAAAACGCGTTGGGCGGTTGCCAGCTTGAAAGGCAGGACGGAGAACTGGAGATGCCTGCCACCCACTACAAATCACAGGAACCTCCCATGTCTGGGAATTATCAAAATATGGAAATACGCATCCTGAAGATCGAGGGCAGCATACCAGTCTCCCGGATCCAGGGAGGAAATTATCACAGAAGGGGAAACCATGTGAAAGCGTATCTTGTGCAGATAATGGTTCAGACCTCTGAGGTCGAGAATGGGACGAAGATCCCCTTTTGCTTTTGGGATCAAGAAATAGTGGGAATAAAAGCCTTCTCCCCAAAGCTCCCACAGAACCTCCTCTATGGCTCCTTTGTCCATCAAGGTCTGCACCTCCTGCTCCAAACAGTAATCATGAGAAGGGTCCCTTGAGGGGACCAGGGAATGAGGAGGGCAGCAAGGGGGGAATAGAGGAAAACTGGAGGGACTGTGCACAGCACCCATGCGTCAGAGGTGATCCGAGACCAAGTCAGATAAAAGCTGGAAAGTCTGTTGGCAAACTGAGGGTGCAGTAATGATATGTCATCCTCAAACGCACCTTCAAAAACCCTTCTTGGAGCTTGAAGACTGGTGCAAAGCTCCTTGGAAAAGGGGAGTGAGATGATAATTACTTTTTCGGCCGTTCCAAGCATTATAATTTTGCAAACGGTGGGAAGACCTGGGCACCAGTACTGGCTTGAAGGGTCTCCTCGAGGGCGCTGGGGTGTGTAGCCCTAGAGACTTAAACAGGGACCTGTCATCCTTCAGAGTATAGAGCTTGGCATCCGTCTGTTGCAAAAACAACTTTGGGCCTTTGAAAGAGAGATCTTGGATGGTATTCTGCACCCCTGGGGCAGACCTGATGCTTGAAGCCATGAGCGGCGGTGCATGGTGACTCCAGAGGCCATGGCTCTGGCCGTCACATCTACAGTGTCTAATGCAAATTGCAACAGGGCTCTGGAAACTATCTTGCCCTCCTTAATGGCAGCTGATAACTCAGGCCTCGAGCTCTGCTCCCACCTTTCCAAGAACCTCTCCAGTGAGGACCATGCATTAAAGACATAGCAGCTAAAAATCACTTACTGGTTAGCAATGCGGAGTTGAAGCCTTCCCATGGCGTAGATTTTCCTTCCAAACAAATCTAACTCTTTTGCATTCTTAGACTTAGGGGATGGCCCTTGATGGCCCTGTCACTCTCTCTCGTTGGCTGCCACTACGATGAGAGACCCCAGTGCCGGATGCATGTAGAAGTGCTCATAACCCTTCAAAGGCACAAAGTATTTTTGCTCTACCCTCTTGGCCATGGGAGGCACAGAGGCTGGGCTATGCCACACGGTTCTTGTGGTGCTCCAAATGGTCTTGATAAGTGAGAGGGCTACTTGAAAGGGGCCTTCTGGTACAAGAATGTCAGCCAGAGGTTCTGCCTCCTCTACAGTCTCCTCCACCTGCAGACCCAAGCCCCGGGCCACTCTACGCAGGAGATCTTGATGCACTTTACTGGGATAGGCTCAGACCTGGCCCCCACAACCAACTCATCCGGAGGGGATGATGATGATTCTCCAGATGGATCTATGGGTTCAGCTGGAGGTTCTAGTTCGCCCCGATGGTCTCAACTGTCCTGATCCATAGGAGCCTGGGATCTTGCAGAGTACTCCCCTTCTGAGAGGTCCCCCGTCTCTCGGAGTGCGCCATCCACATAGAGGGGGTGGGGGCAAGAGCTTGCCACCAAGTGCAATCTGCTCATCCCAAGGCCTTGTTCCTGATGGAAAGCCCAAGGAGTCCAGAAAGGCTACTGTGAAGGAACAGGCCATTGAGGATGCCACTGTGGGGGGTACGGAGCCAACCGTTTGCTCCTGGGCCTTCTGGCTTTGGACACCAAGGAAGCCTCATCTGAGTCCAGTGGAGGACCACTTCGAGGGGACCATAGTGATGAGGTACCGGAGGCTGCCCTATGGCAGTGCCGGAGGCTTCGGTTCTTGGGCGCTCTTGGTGGCACAGGAGAGAGGTGACAGCTCCTCCTTCGAGGCGAACGGTACCGGGGTGCTCCACCACTGTGACTATGGTGGGTGGTACTGGGGATTGAGACTGAGAAAGCACCGCTGACGGTGCCCGAGTGTCTTTTGCCTGAATGCACAAGGGTGACCAGGATCTCGGTACTGGTGAGTGCAGTAAAGCTGGATGCACCAGCAGAGGCTTCCTTCTCGACAGCCCCAACACTGGTGCCGGAGATGGAGCTGGGCCCAAGGCAGACAGTGCCATCTGTTTGATCAGGTCACACTCTGCCTCAAATGTTTTGGGCATTGAAGGCAGCAGCATATCTTCCCCTAAATTTCTTGTGTCAGGGACGGCACAGGTACTGGAGCCGATCACTCCACCTGAGCTGGTGCCAATGGCTGCTGCGCCTCAGTCTGCAGCCCTGTAGGAGTGCTCACCCTCACTGGCAAGCTCCTTATGTCCGACCTCTTTCTCCTTTGCAGCACCAGGGAGAGGGAGCAGTGCCGCCAACGATCCAAAGATCTGGGGTGGAAGAAGCTGCCACTGGCGCCGGTGCTGAGGGCTGGTACCACAGGCTGCTCGAAGATTCTCAGTGCCCCAGTACCATTCGAGCACTACTGACTGATAGCGCCACACTGGCCCTCGCTCCAGAAGCTGATCTAAGGGCTTCCTCCATCAAAGGAAGCTTCAGCCCCTGGTCTCTATCCTTCTGAGTGCACAGCTTGAAGCTTTTACAGATTTTACACTTATCTTTGAGGTGTGTCTCTCCCAAACACCTCAAGCAGGAGCGGTGCAAGTCATCAAGCGGCAACGGCTTGAGATAATGTTTCACAAGTTTTAAAACCTGGCATGCCCCCGACCCAGAGGCTGGTGGCAAATCTAACACCTGGAATGGGTACACTTCTAATAATAGCACTGAAGGACTGCGCAAAGGCAGCCAAATTGCACTCCAGCTACTGCTACAGTGGTGAGAAGGAACTGAGGAGGGGGCGGGTCGGCTGTGCCTCATATAGAGACACACGACGGCACCACTGCAGGGGATGCCACAGCCAACCCTATGGGTGCTCTAGAGGAAAAGTCTTCGGCTATCCATGCACACACATGCATACACCTACAATGGAATGGCCAAGAGCAATCACTTGAAGAAGAAACTCAAATTTCATCAATAACAGAATAAATGCACAAAGAAAAAGGAGGACTAAGTATGAAGCCCTGGGTGACACTCATAGAAGAAGGATGAAGTGAAAAAAATATTTCCCAGTGTTAAATAATGAAGATGTATTCAGCTAGGTAAAAAAAACCAATAGAGTCACAGGAAAGCCAACAATGAGAGCACATCAAAAAGAAATGATGTTCCATCATACCTATGGAAAAAGAGAGACTGACAAGAATGTATATTAGGAAGTGACTCAGACATAGCAAGAAAAGACCCCCTAAGTCACTTTTGTCATTGCCCAGTATCTTTGGCATGGAGATGGAAAAAGTGTTCAAACTGAGGTTAGCATATGGGTGTACTAGAAGCAGGTCTCATCAATAAAGTATGTCATTCAGGCAGGAAGAAGATACTGTATACTATGTAGCTCTTAATCAACATAGTAAATCAGGACAAGTTAAAATTCACTAGAGCAGGCAAAAATAAACATAAAAACAAAGCCATCATTGGAACCAGAAGCTCATCATTTACAAACATGATGAAATTGGATATAGTAACATCTTTGTTTTCAACTGAAAGCACAGTTATCAAAAAAGGTTCAGTGTAGATAAAATTTTACTTTAAAAGCATGTGCATTTAGAAATTCTATTTTGGGTTTAAGCTGTGTAAGAGGTTTAATCAGAAATTTTATATCAATCTCATTTAAAAAAAAGTTAAATTTACTACTTTGAAACCAAAAAATAGAAATGGTACAGACTCTTCTGAGAAAGAGATGAACACGAGTGAAATACGTTCAATTTTAACCTTTTCTTGCTTATTTGATTTTTAATGGTGTTAATTGTATATACAAGAGAAATAGCATTATGGCACATTTGCAACACAGATTTAAATGTAACCATTCTTAGGGAGAGGGAACCACCTTTTCTAAAGTAACAGTAAAGTTACAAATCACAATGAAAAAGTAAGAGGCTGCACTGATCTGAGGTGTAGTGATATCAGAATATTGCACAATTCCTCTTGTTCATTATTCATTAAGATCCTAATACCAAGAAAAGTGAAACATTTTCACCATCATCATTGGCCAATAACATCCCAGACTTATCCAAGGCTACAGTGCAAAATCAGATGAAAAAAAGCTCTTTAGTATCCACATGGAAAAGAGGAAGTTTCCAGGCACAGTCAGAATTAAAACAGGAAGGCCCAATTATCTAAAGTGCCAGTTGAAATCAAGAGTTCTCACTAAGTGACACTACAGATTGTTACAAAGGGGGCTGGTCTTGACGAACAACCACCATTCTTGCTTCAGTGTTGGGAGGGAATCTGGTTTGGCCTGATGTTCACTGCTTTTGATTAGATTTCTAATTTTACTGAAAGTAAAATTAGGTTCCTGGCAGACTGCTATATACCACTGGAATGTATATGCAAAAAAGGACTTTATCATAAAAGAAGACTGGTAACATAAAATTGTGAACATGAGATGACAGATACACAGTATGATAACTTTTAGACCAACTTTTTTTTTATGCTTATACCAATTTACATGGTCAGATTCTGCTAGTTTTCTCATTTGTACAAAATATTAACTGGTGATATTTAGAGATTGAGGTGTACATGCTTTTGCTCCAGAATTCTGGTTACCTTCCTTTTCACATTTAGAAAAAATAATTCTATTTTCATTTTTAAATCTAAACTGAAAAGTATGTATTTAATGCTTTTGACTGTGGTTGACCTACAGTGCATCCTGAGGCTGTGTGTAGTATAAATGTATTACAGCTTTATTAACAACAAATAAATCAGGCTTTGAAAATACAAAAGATGTAGAATATATTAATACCTTCATCTGAATGTAATATCTGTACCGGATACCAGAATATATATTGTGCTCCAAACATCACCATACAAGTCTAGTCAGAGTCCTAAATGTAGTGCTACTTGTAGACATTAACGTCCATTAATATCTGATCTTAGAAATTAATCTTCATACAATTTTCCCTAAATGTGCTTGATACAGTAGATTAAGAATTAACTTCTCAGTACTGGATAATACTTGTGATTTCCATTTTGTTAATATTAATTCCTATGCAACAATAGCTGCTTAAGAAAACAAAATCCTTTCCTTACCATTCAGTGACAAATATACAGATGCATCCATTGATGAAAAATATCTATAATCTGTTATAAAAATAGATTGAGAGCAAACAGATTCAGCCTAATAATTTTCACTGAACATGCTGAACTTGACAATGGTCCTTTTTATAGACAAATAAGAGCTGAGAGGTTTCCAGCTTCACTTAATAATTCCATACTATGTGCAAGAGTTAATATCTAGTATAAGCCACGCAATACTTTAAATTGGAGGACTACTGCTATCACATTTTTTTCTCAGAGGCAGATTACCACACAGGCCTATGGGGCCCATGCCCAGGGACCCACTGCCACCCTGCCCCTGGGCTGGCCAGTCCACTGCCAGGGGCAGGGTATGCCAGGTTTCATACTCCTTCCCTGTCTCTGGGCCAGCCAGCCCACCCCTGGGGGCCAGCTGGGCCAGCACATCTGTTAGCTCCATGCAGCATGGCCTCCAGTGCGGCATTCGGGCTGCATTAGAACAGGGGTCTCAAGCTCAAAGCATGATGAGGGCCACATGAGGACTAGTAAGTACATTAGCCTGAGGGCTGCACCACTGAAACCTTTCCATACAATGATGTTGCAAATATCAATAATGATAGTGTTGTTGTGGGCTGCAGAAAAATCATTTTAGGGGTCGCTTGTGGCCCACAGGCTGTGAGTTTGAGACCTCTGCATTAGAAGCTGTACTGCATGTGCCAATAAGGCCCCACCAACCCTGGGCACCAACCAGCTGGCCTGAGGCCAGCCTCTGGCCCTAAAGGCCCCCCCCCCAGCACCGGTCTACCCATAGAGGGCCAGGGTCCTAGCTGGTGGGGGAAGGAGGAGGTAGGGCCCCAGGCAAGGGGGTTGGGACTTACTGGTGGGGGAGGCCAAGGGGTCCAGCAGCCCCTAATCCCACCTCTGGGTTTTCTGAACACTTTTATACTTAAGAGAGTCTGCAGGCATAGCCAAGCTATCCAAAACTCTAAAAATCCACACTGTGATAACTCATCTCAATCCTGCTCAGTTTGGGAGATTTGATGGCATCACAGCACAAGATGACAGATTTTAAGAGAGGACAGTAACACATCTTTGAAGGGTATCTGAGAATACTCCTCCAAAAGCAAGGGCCCTTAACTATTTGTGCCAGTTGAACCACTCATAGTTTACAGACATTAAGAGCAGAACTGAGTCTGAAGCAGGCTTCAAGTTGTAATGAAAATGCAGCTGCAATACTTTTTTGATGCTGCAGTTACTACTTGTATTTACTGAATGTGAACTCCTTTTGGAGAAGAGTTGTTTTTACTGGAAGTTTTTACTGGAAGTTCAGTTGATGTAAGTGATGTACCTGAACAGAAAGAGCACAATTAATTATTGAAAGAATATTTGTCAGAAATCTTCATGCATGATATTAGTCACACTTATTTCACTTTCCATGTAGTCACATGGAATATTATAATATAATGATTTAACAAGGAGCCTTGCAAATAGTTTACTTATTGGATTCATAATTAATGAACGTTAAACTAAAAGAGAGGTTTGAACAGGGCCATAGGCTAAGTATGCTTTAACATGTTTTCGTACCAGTTTCAACTGAGGTAGATCAAAATATTCCACAGAGCATTGCTCCCATATAACTAAATTTAACAAGAACATGTCTAAAACACAGATGAGAGGAAAGCAAAATCTTGTATGTATTCTGCAGCTATTCAATACCATATAATTCTCTAGCAATCAAACATGTGAAAGGATTGAGTAGGCATGGAAAGCTGGATTTCAACCAATACCAGTAAAGACATTTCTTGTTCAGTCAAGTGAAATCATAGCAATGTAATGCAGGAGACGTATTTTGATTGGGACTCATGTAGCACACTTAGTAATTATTGAAGCACAGGATAATATGTTACTTCATTAAGTTACAGAATTAACTGCTTCAGCTGTGTTGGAGAACGTTTCATCCACAGGGTAAACTGAAATTTATGAAGAATATTATAGTGAACCTTGCTGAAGATTTGGGAGAACTGTCAACTCTGTCAATTATAACAGAAATACCAAAGAAAATTTTCAAAAGCACTGTATTCAATACTTTGTCCAACTATGGAAGATGACAGGCTTTCTATTCAGAAGCTTATTGTGCCATATACTTGTGCTATGCTGAGAATGTTGCATGCTGTCACTGATTTTTTTTCAATGTTGGAAAATAGCCAATAAAACAGAACTGGGAAATTGTTTCAATGAAGTGGTTTTCTAAATACTTTTATAGGGAGATTCTCTTTCCATATCATCTCAGAGCCCTTTACAAACATTTACTGAGCTTCAGAACATTACTGAGCTTCAGAACAACTTTGTGAGATAGAAAAGTAGGGCATGGGTTATTCATCAATTACAAACAAAATTAACAATAAAATGTTAGTAACCTGATTAACAATAGAATGTTAGTTACTTGTCATGGCTGTAGGTTTAAAACATTTCAGACAAAAAGAGGAAAGGCAGAAAGGGACACTGTCAATTTAGAACTTTATTCTGCTCATTTTGTTACATTCATGGATATTCCAGAACGTCAGTTTCCAAAGGGATAGCCGTGTTAGTCTAGTCCAGCAAAAAAAAACAAAACCAAAGAAAAAAAAACAAGGAGTCTTGTCTTTAAGTGCCACACGACTCCTTGCTTTTTTATTCCATAATGTCCTACTTGTCTATTGTGAGACTCAGGATTGTCATCTTATGCCTGGGGTGGTGCTCTTTATCAGTGTGTGTTAGAGATTCTAAGATGCATTTAGATGCATTTTTAAACACAAACTCCCATGACAGACATCAGAAAGATATATTCATATGAAGTAACTGTATGTTAACAAGTATGCAATGCTGACAGTCTGTGCATTTTATAAATATGGCATAGAAGCAAAACCAAATCTAAAATAACTTAAACCCTGTGTGAAAACCAACAAAACACATACTTTAAAATCAATCCTAAAGTTTCCAATTTGCATCTTATATATTATTGCTACTGCTGCTATCAAATGCTCTATTTCTCTTCTCTGCAGCTGGCCAATGCACTGTTGCTTTTATTTAGATTCTCTACTATGTCATAGCCAAGAAGATAAATGTACTGTGGTAGAGAAAGTGGTTAACAGCTGATGATAGCAGCCAGCAAAATACACCAGCACCTTCATGCAGCAACCAAATGGATCTGTACTGGAAAAACGACATGAAACAGATTCACAGGTTGTAACACCAGGGGGACCATTATAATCATCTCTACCCTAATCAATGTAACAGAGACCATAAAATCTCACCCAGTGTTTCCTTTTTCAAGTTTAATAATTTTTCTGATGCATCTGAAATGTATTTTTTAGAAAGATGTGCATTGTTAGAGACTTCAAGTGATGGAGAACTGACCAAATCCCTTGATAATCTGTTGCAAATTTTAATCACCCTCACTGGAAAAAACACACACGCATCTGTATTTATTTGCAGTGTGAATTTTTCTGACAAACTTTTAGGTTCTAAATCTTGTTACACCTTTGTCTACTGAATTAAAAAGGCCTCTAATATCACATACCTTTTCCCCATGCAGCTACTTATAGTCAGTGATCAAGCCACCTTTTAACCTTTTGTTTGGTAAGGTAAATAGACTGAGCTCCTTAGTCTATCATTGGCAAGAGGATTTTTCCAGACCAGGAATCATTGCAATAATATAAGTAGCTTCAATTCTCTGTGCTTCAATAAAAAACAAACAATCACAACAGAATAACAGAGCAAGAAGAGAGATGTTCCAAAGATTGATTTAAAAAAGAAAAAAAAAAGTACTTTTTACCCTAGACGTTTCTGAATGGAACTTAGTCAACATATTCACAAAACTTAAATGATTTAGTTGACAACAAAAGAAGCAACTAAGATATTGCATAAATTATGAATTCTCCCATAACACAGAATCTCTTTCTACAGAAGGAAAAAACCTATCAATTCTATTATAAAAGCTTTAGCATATGTGTTAGTCCAATATAATATTACACAGAAACTCCTGATCCTTCTTTAATGACTTGGGATTGAGACTGTTTTCTTCCAATAGACATAAATGTTCTTTCTCATGATTTATGTATTATCCCTACAAGTTTTAATAAAGAAGACCCAAAGATTATAGATTTCATATATTTCAAGCTACTACACTGGAAAAATGTGCATGTCTTAAAGTAAGAAGCAGTAAGTTATAAACATCAGCATGGAAATTTTTGAGTCCCATGCACGTCCGAGAAAAAGGGAATAGTGAGAGATGGAGTTCCCTGTCAGATTCGGGTACAGACATATTTTGGCTGATAAGAAGAGGGTACTGGATGATGTTCAGGAAAAACTGGTCCGGGTTCCCAATCTTGAAAGGGAACCCCGAATCCTTCCCACAGGTGAAGGCTCATTCCCAGCTGAGACTCCAATAGGCAGAGAACAAGGTGTGGTTCAAAGTTTATTATTCAGCTGAATAATAACAGGAACAGCAACAGGGAGTAGCACCAGAAGCTAGCCTCCCTCAGCAAGCTCCCCGAATATTGGAGTACAGATCATATATACTTTTCAGCATGCAAAATACATAACACAACAGGTTCATGCATAATACAACAAGTTACATCATGCCTAAAGTCCCTACATGGTATTACTACTCAATATGCAAGTTACAAGATTAGATTATATTTAATAGTCAGCATATAGTTAGCCCGCCTCTGTTGTTGTTTACAGCTTATTTGGGTAACAGTTACAGTTCTTGACCAATTAGAGTGGCCAGACTCCTGTGACCCCTCAGCTGCCTAGCCCCCGCCAACCTGTTTACCAGACTAGGGTGATAGCTTCCCATCAGGGGACAAACAGGAGGGATTGTCTTATAATCAACCTTTGTGGATTACCTCTTGTATCTATAGAAAGTCTACCTTCTTAACAATCTAAACCCCTAGCTCCCCTGACTTATGCCTTAATAAACTTGTCTAAGCAAACACAGAGCCTCGGACACAAGACTTCCAGACCAAACTTACTCCATCTTTAAACTTCCTTTACAGTGATGTCTGGGAAACTAACTCAGTTTGGGGAGCAGGCAGCCAATCAAATTGCTGGCACATCTTTACGGCAAATGTTCAGGGTAGGTATCCACAGGAAAGTTATACAGTGACTGGATAAATGGTTTGCTGAAGAACTTAAAAAGGAGGTACTGGTTAAAGGACTGGCATCTTGTCAATTTCAAAAGGGATAGCCATGTTAGTCTAGTCCAGTAAAAAAAAAACATGTTGTGTGGCACTTTAAGACTAACAGATTTATTTTTTGCACGAGCTTTCGTGGGAGAAGATCCCACTTCTTCAGATGCTACGAAGATGGGTGACCTTACAGAAAGGAATGAAACTAAATGCAAGGGGGTGTAAAACATAGGATCAGGTCATACAGTAGCAACAAATCAGACCCCTCAGTGGGGTCAGAGGAAAGGGGTCTATAGAAGGTTGTGTTGGAGAGCTGTTTATAAGCCTCCTCGTCATAATCCAATTTATTCATGATGACAACTGCACCTCCTTTGTCAGCCACCTTAATGATAATGTCAGAGTTGTTTCTGAGCCTGTGGATGGCAGTGTGTTCTGCAGGGCTGAGGTTATGATGTAAAGGATGTTGTTTGTCCACGATTTCAGCCTTGACACAGTGGCGGAAACAATCAATATAGAAGTCATCTACTACAGGAGAGACCCAAGAAAGAAAACAACAGAACACCACTAATCACCACATACAACCCCCAAGTCAGACCTCTGCAAAAGATCATTAAGGACCTACAGCCTGTTCTAAAAGATGATCCCCCTCTCTCTCAAGCGTTAGGAGACAGACCCCTCCTTGCTTATAGGCAGCCCCCTAATCTTAAACAGATTCTCACCAGCAACTACAGATCTAACAACAGATACATTGAAGCAGGCATACACCCCCGGCAACAAACCATGCTGCCAAGTCTGCCAGCATATCTGCACAACAGATACCATCATAGGTCCTAATCAAGCTTGCTACTCCATCAAAGGCTCATTTACCTGCTCATCTACTAATGTGGTCTATGCCATCATGTGCAAGAAATGCCCCAACACCTTATATATTGGACAAACAGGAAGATTGCTGAGTAAGAGCTGAATGAGCACAGAGCTGATCATAGAAATCAAACAACAAAGAAACCAGTTGCTGAGCACTTCCATCTTCCTAATCACTCGATGGATGATTTGTTAACGACTATTGTCAGAGATGTAGCTGGTACATCAAGACTTCAAAGAGAAAGCTGAACTCGAATTAATATGCAAGCTAAATTCTGTGAAAGCAGAACTTAATCGAGACTATGGATTCTTTTCCCATTACAAAAGGTAATTTGACTTCAGACTTCCCACGGTTTGTACCTGAAAACTGCTCTGATTTGTTGCTACTGTATGACCTGATCCTATGTTTTACACCCCCTTGCATTTAGTTTCATCCCCTTCTGTAAGTTCACCCATCTTCGAAGCATCTGAGGAAGTGGGATCTTCTCCCACGAAAGCTCATGAAAAAAATAAATCTGTTAGTCTTAAAGTGCCACACAACTCCTTGTTGTTTTTTTAAAGGACTGGAACAAGGAAGGTTTGGGGCGCCCATGGTTGGTATGGGAGGAAATCAACCTCCTGCCACCTTTTTCAGAGTCCACCATAACCCTCCTAAGAAGAAGGGTGGATTTGAAGGCCCAGAAATGAATTGACTGGGGAACCTAGATGGAAAAAGAAGTGGGTCTGAAAAGAATGCCCTGGGAAGTTATTGAATGAACATGGGGTTTATCTGCATTTTGCACTTTTATCTGATGACTAGTCCCAGAGAGCAAATAATCCTGATTAAATGTGAAAAATATCTCAGACTGAAGATAGAGAACAGTACTTCGTTAGCTGAGGGAAAGGAAGGTGTTTGCAACCACGTACAAATTTACATAATAATAAATGTCCTCAAAATACCTCAGAAGAACTTCAGACACCAAAATCATATGGACCAGATGATTAACCCTCAAATAATAACCCTCATTAAATTACCACTCAAATAATACCACAAAAATAATAATAGAGATGCTCTTTCCTCTGACATTAATGTTAAATGAAAGTTTCAGAAAGCCTATATTTGCTTGATATTTTGGCATCACACCTATGCAATGTCTGTGTAATTAACATAAGCATCATGAAAACTACAATTTGCAACCATACTCCAGAGGTGCGCAAAGGAGCTTTTCATTAAGCATGCCTCCTGGGTGGGGTCTCTCTGGTGGCCTGGAGTGCACTGCTGCCCCCCCCCCACTCTTTTTCCCATGTGCCCAACAGCACACTGGCCAGAGTGAGGTATTGGTCATACAGCCCTGGATCAAATTTAGGTAGGAAAGGCTACGGGCTACATTTGTGTCCAACACAGAGCAATTAACTGGGAAGTTTAGAGACTAGCTCTGCTTCCATCTTCAGATCTGATGTGAAGAATATATTTAGTCCATGTATTACATTCAAGAAGTAATTGTTCAACAGGTCTACAGTCCTTGTAAGGGCTCAAAATATGAAAGTTTGCTACTTTAAATGAAGTTACCATACTGCCTAGTTTAACCTCAAGGCTGGACTAGTTTTGATTAAAGAATAAGAAAAGTTTATTTAACTACAAATGGATAGATTTTAAGTAAGTGCAAAGTATTAAAGTCAGAAATAATTACAAGACAAATAAAGATAAAATGCTTTCTAGTAACTAAAACTTAGCAAACTAGATGTCCTTTAAGGTAGAATTTTGCCATATATTCTCAGGAACACTGCTGGTCAGATTTTCATGTCAGGATCCCACCCAAGGTCAAAAGACTTGTTCCCCTTTGTATTCTTAGGTGGAGTTAGGAGGGAAGCAGAAAAAAATACCTGGGGTGTTTTTGCCCCTCACTTTTAAAATCCAGTCATCCTTTGAACTCCATTTTTATGAGAATTATCCCTGCATCATGTTCCTTCCCACTGTGAGCCCAAAGACATAGAGGCTCATGGTGGAAGAGGTTCTATATTGTTTTTTGTTAAAATCCAGATCAAACTGTTCCTGCCCCCTTCTGGTTCCCAAGAATGGCCACTTGACCAGCAAATGCCTATCAACTTTGATAACATCAGGCTAGAAATACTGTCTTGTCCTTCTATAAGAAACTAGTTTACCCCTCTCCACATTTCTCTGGTATCCTCATTTCAATCACAATTTCAGCTTATTTTCATAACTTTACATATAATGTTGCTATGCACATTTCATCATATTATTGACCAATGAGTTATTAGCTTTCAGATGGTCTCTCACAAAGCAGCGTGTAGAATGTGAATGCAGTGGCACATTTGGTCAAGGCCTACTAAAGTAATACAAAGTGTATTGCTCTTTTATTTTTTAGCATATACAACTCTGAAATACTAGCTTAATTAAGAAATCTAATGTTCCAACTTACCATGGCATTTATCACTGTTGATACAAATTAAATTATGCAGATACAATGCACCAAGACTAAAAGATATACTGTTTTTTTCATGTTTCCAAGAGCTGAAAAAAGCATCAGCAGTAGCAACCACAGTAAATATAACAAAACTTTTATTGCAAGGCTGAACAGAATAATCAGATAATCATATCCCACAGGTATAACTGGCAGACTACTTAATACTGGGTGATAAAATTATATGGGCTAACACTTTTTCTAAAATGTTCATCACTATTGTCTAAGCTTTTTTCCCCCTCTTTGTCTTCACCTTTTCTTGCCATCCCTCTCTTTCCTTCTGCCTGCCTGTATTCAATGAGCAGTTAGTTTAACTTGGGTCACCAGGGATTCTTCTATAGTAGTTTCACCAAAGGCCTCACTGATTTCAGCCATATTGGCTATGTCCACATGCAAAGCTTTATTTTGAAATAAGTCATTTCCAAATGACTTATTTTGAAATAAAAACCATATTTCAAAATGACTTATTTTGAATTTTAAAAAATTAATTTGAAATAAGGCAAGCCCCTCCAATCGAAATAGCATGGCCTGTGTATGGACATGCTATTTCGATTCCTAGAGAGGGGCACCCTGGCAGGTGTGGCAATATGGCCCCCTGACAGGGCCATGTTGCCACCCAATCCCCTGCCTAGCTCTCACCTGGAGAGCCAGGCAGGGGAAAAAGCACCCAGGGAGGCAGGTTCCCCAGCTGGCTGGCTGGGTAAGGGGGCTTGCCAGCAGCCAGGGGGGCCACGGCTGCCCCGCCCGCTTGCCCCGGCTGTTGTTTCGAAATAAAACTCTTGTGTGGACACAGTCATTTGAGTTCTAGAGGTTTACAAATTTCAAACTATTTCCTTAAGATCAAATACGTTTTTCTTTAATTCCTGTTACACCAGACCTTCTTTGTTCTAACATTGTTCGAGGTCATTGCTTTTGAGATTTTCACCCTTAGAAGCTGGAATAGCCGTTGTGACCTACTTTGAAAGATGAGTATGCTGACATGGCTTTCATATCAACATTTTTATTAATATGATTAATGACTTAGCTAAACAGTGTAATGGGAGGCTGGAATTATTTACCCTAATCCAAAAGGGGAAAAAATGATTTTCAAGGGAGAGGTGCAGGAGATTGGTTGACACTGTATGCACAAAGTAGGGTAGCAGTCCTGAACTGTGTTACAGTAAAATTTTTGTTTGTGGCTTCTACACAGTTTGGTTTTTTATGCATAATTTGATTTTATTTTATAATCAAATGCTGATTCCACTTGCATTTGGATCTGACCATAGTGGTCCAAACATATCATCTTCAAACTAGTTTGTTTTGTTGTATCTAGGATTGAAGATCGAAAACATACAGAACTTATGGAGAATACAGCACTGTATCTCCTCAGTTGAACAACCTACTTAGAGCACATAAAACCTGTGCTTTACATCCTCTATTAGCTGCTGCCTCTCTTTTACTGATAACTCAAGACTTTGGTCTTAATATGGAAAGGATTAACTTTTCAAAACTACCTAAGTAATGTAGAGATCTAAATTCTATTGACTTTCAATGGGACAGATGGACTCTAAGACAATCAAGTCCTAGGACAGATCTTGCGGGAGCTAAAGATGCAGCACTCTTGATAAAGAGTGCTTGATTTTGTAATAAGCTACTGGAGAAGACTAAGCCCAAATCAAGTCATCTTCAGAAAATACTGCAAGACCAACTTATTTGTCAAAGCCGTCCAGCCATCACAGAAGACAAGAAATACTAATTGAGAGTGGGCAGTATTACAAATATAAACATGCTTATAGGACTCCACACTTTGCCTGTTGCAGGCGTCTTCTATCAAGGTGGTTCTCAACAAAGGATACGAGTATCCCTGAAGACATCTTCCAGGGGTAACTCAACTTACCTAAATATTTGCCTAGTTTTGTAACAGACAACATAAAAAGCACTAGCAAAGTCAGTACAAACTAAAATTTCATACCGACAATGACTGGTCTGTATACTATACACCAAAATGTAAGTACAATATTCATATTCCAATTGTAAGCAAGCAATTCATAAGTGAATGAAACTTAGGGTATGCTAGACAAATCACACTCCTGAAAGGAGTCCAGTGGTCTGAAAAAGTTGAGAGCCACTGATCTATCACATGCACTATGAATAAAAGCTGTTCAAAGCTGAGACACTACTATTGTATCAGGAGCAACAAGACATTCTGGAATACGCAAGCAGACACTTAACATGAGCAGAGACAGTATTAGGTTTTCAGGGATCCTCTTCCTATTTTCTTTACGTCTCTCTCATTCTCTTCCAATGGGGCAGCAGAGGGATTGGAGACTGCAAGGGAAGTAATGAAGTAACTTGATGCTTACACTCATCCTTTCCCTTCCAACTAGCAGTCATTTTTCACAGCCTTTTTATCCCCCCAAGGCCCAGGACACCAAATATCTTCTGTCTACTCCATGAGAGAGTACATCTGGAGCATGTAGCTGACACAGGCAGTTGCACATAACAATGGAGAGCTACTAGGTGTGCTTGCCAACCTAAATAATCAGGAGAAGGCAATTTTTTTCCAAAAATCAGTGAGCCTTTAAAGGGAGAGTGGCTTTCCATGTCCATGATCCTAAGGAAGTGGAGGTCACAACTGTGACAAGAGTGGTCACTGTCAGGCATAGCAGAACAGCTGCTGGAGGACTGTATCTTAATATAGATAATGCAGTGACTACATTCACAATGTGATACCAGAGAAATTCCTCAGGCTCCATTTTGTGTCCTTAGCTTCCATTTTGAATAAACACAAGTCACTTCACCACTGGAAGTGGCAGGTCACAAAAAACTGAGGTAAACAACTGGCAATGAGCATAAAGGAATGGAATATGTAGTTAAAAATAATCAAGGAAGTTCTGACAGGACAGCATAAAAGGCAACTGTTAGGAGAGGAAGCAGAGAGTGGATGAGCTGAGAAACCAGAGCAGATGATCAGATCTGATCAACAAAGAAAGAGGAGACCGAACAAAGCAGCAACAGCAGCAGCTGCAACAGCAGCAGAAACAGGAACAGAAAGTCAACAGTAGACAGTAGGTTTTAATCATAGTAGAGTGCAGTGTAGTGTTAATTTCCATGTGTGGATGAATGTGTATGTTACGCATAATTTACCTATGTAAAATTTAAGAACAGCTGTCAGCAATCTGGAACAGACTGGCCATCTGTTGCAAAGCACACCCACTTACAATCATTTGAACTATACATTATTGTGGTTTAAATGCTCTTTAATCGCAATAAGGAATTGCGCCAATAAAAGGTGTCTTGTTTTGGAAAGAATTCTGCCTGTGTCAATCATTTATCAGAAGTATTTCAAACTATTTCCTTAGCTACCCTGAAGACCCATGCCAAAGGAAAGATAGATTTAGTGGCCAACAGGAAGTTTATTTTAGGAGCCCCAAAACTGTTTTCAGGGTAACAGCTATGTCGTCCTCTGTTTATTGACTATGGCTTAACCCAGTTCAGGATGGTATAATATAGAGCTACTTTGGTGAGACACAAATTTAACTGAAGATACCTGCACAATTAGGTTAATGCAAGACAGCTTACATCGACCTAACTCTGCAGCATCAGACCAGGCCTAGAAAAGACCTTCACCATCTCCACTTCCCCTTGTGTATCAATTATCTAAATGAGCTCCACTGAAGTTAATGGTAAAACTCACATCAATTTAAGAGAAAGAAGACTGAGATCCAACAGAGAAAAAGCAGGATTTAACTCTAGAGAGATAATCTAGCTTATGATATCACTACAAAGTCATATGTTTGTTAGTTACCACAAAAATATAATAATCAACCAATATATGAAGTGTAACATGCATAGTAAAGTTTATAAAGCACAAAGTTTTCTTGGCATTAATTTGGAATGACTGAATGAATATGCACAGAAGTGCAGCATTTTATACATAGGATATTAGATAGTTTTTTTTAGATGAACATTTGTGCTTCCAAGATCCATAATTCTGAGTATGAAACTTGAGCCTGAAGAAGTTCCAACAAATATTATAATTATCTTTCCCATAAGCTCATTATTGATTTACATAAGATAATCTGAAAGACAATACATTCACAATAAATGTATTAAACACTTTTTTTTTAAAAAGTGACTTTTAGATAAGACTAGCTTAATGTAGTATATTGTCCTATTTTAATGGCAGAACAATGTTTAATGAAGCCCTATAGGATCTGCATACAGATTATCATCTTTGATTATGAAATGAAATCATAATCACATTCACACATCATCAAGAACCCCTGACCTATAACTACTGTTCAAAAGTTGGGCGAGTACCAAATCTAATTGAGAAATCCTGCCCCAGAGTTCCACTCAATTATAAATTGTAAGACAGGAGAGCAAAGGATCTGGCCATGGCAACAAGACACATTCAGTACAGGAAGGATTACCATACCTTCCATTTGTGGATCGTGTTAAGATAATATCAGCTAAGTAAAGGTACTATTTCCCCTGGTATATCCATTTCAACTTGTTTAATCAAACAAACAAGTTTTCAGTGTTCTGTACATTCAAACTTCCTGAGTCCTCCTGCGACCCCTCCCTTTGGAAACACTGACCCATGGTTAGCTACAAGTTACATTGCTCCTCTACTTTCACTGTTTCAAACCAAACAGTGAGATTACACTAAAGTACTAGTTCACAAGTTTCAACATGCCACCACATTTAAGTAAATTTGCAGTATTAAAGATATGCAATAACACGTTGAGATTACAGCTGATACAAAAAAAATGCTTTGTATGTAAAATAATCAGTTTATATGGCTTTAATTAAAATCTTGCACATATTTGTTGATATCCTATTTCCCTTCAACTGCTAAAACTTGGGAGTTGGTAAGTGCCTGCAATGCCCACTCATGCGCTCAGCACCTCCCAGAATCAGGACCATAAAGCAGTCAGGTTAGTATAATTTTGCCAATATAATTTAGCTACCTCAGTTTGGTATAAATTAATCTTACACTATACTTGCACCAAGACTAAACTTAATTCTACTGGTTGCATTCTGAAAGCTGAAATATCATTAACTTTCTCTTTTGAGCTTTTTGGGCTTTCCTTTCTGACACTGAAATACATAATAAACAACTGTTCAGTAGCATAGTCAATATACAGGAAATTCTCCAACAGCAGGATACACAGTGCACGTGTGTCTGGCACTTGCTGCTATAAACTTCTATATCAGATACTCAAACCTTCACCAACCCCTCTCTACCAGAAGAACAGGGGCCATGTCATGGAGCCCTTAAAGAGCTGGAGGGAAAGGGATGAAGTAAAGAGATTAAGTAATTTGAGATCATTATTGATCAAACAAGATACAAATGATTCGTACTGGAAAAAGTCAGCATAACCAAACATACTCAAGAAGGTTCCAGTTCCAAATATCCTTTGTGTGTTATGAAAATGCACAAACAAAGAGATTCTGGTGGCTACCTGGTGCTGGTGCTGCCTACGCTGTCACTGGGGAGACTAATTTGACTGCTTCTATTGTTTTGTAATTGTTCAAACCAGTGGGGATTGGAAGCATTGAGAAAGTAGTGAACTAAGCCAATTTGGTTCAGGTGAAGATGGATGTTTTCCAACACAACAATACTCCCTTGTAAAAAATTGAGGGATCAATGGCACCCACAGAGTCATATCAGGCACAAGGATGGTTGCCTCTAACAGATCTTCAAGGGTGAGTCTTAGAAAAGGATGAAATCTCTAGTGAGATGGCAGCAGTGCAGTACTTTGGTCTGGGGAGAATGAGAATGTTTTCTGCTTAGTTACATTGTTTTCATGCTGAACTTTGCACAATCAACCCAATTGTTAAATGTCTAGACAGAGCTAAGATTAAGTGATATGAACCTGAAATTTTAATGAATTTATGTACTGATCACTCGACAATGGCTACTATCATTACATTATGACATCTGGCTTTAACTGTCTTACTTTATGTCCATTGAAAGTTTGTCTACAGCAGGGGATGGCAAACCGCAGCACATGTGACGACAGTGGCACACGAGCCCATTCAGAGCAGTACGCAGCACCCTCAACAATGCCACAGAAATTGCCACTCCTGCCACCAAAAGTCACTCTGAGTGGCTTCTTTCAGGTGCAGCTGGGGCGCAGCAGGTCCCTATCATACCCATGCCCCCACATGCCATGGAAAGAAGCTGCCCAGAGCTCCCCTGTCCCCAGGCAGGCTGCCGAGAGGAGCCACTCTGGGTGGCTTCTTTCCATGGCATGCCTGGGAAGCTCGCCCAGTCCCCCATCAGCTGTGGCCACCATCAAATTTTCAGGCAGCCACCATGTACTTTTTCAGTGGAGGGTTAGGAAGGGCCAACATGGGGATCGGCAAAAGTTGCTGACCCCTGGTCTACAGCATGCAGAATTTCTACTTCCTCACAGGAGTAATATGTAATAATTTCGAATAATAATTTTGTGTAACAATTTGGAAACCATTCTTCACCAGATAACTAGACACTATATTTAATTTGCCAAAGCTATTCTCCTATCAGCTGATTCACTAACAATAGAAAATATTTTAATATGAGACTAATTTCCCAAAACACTGTTGAGATTTTATAATTCAGAGACATTTAAAATAGATTGCTGTTGACATGCTTGGTGAAAAAAGCCACTTCACATAGCACTGCAGAAGCTCCTAATGGCATAAATTGTCAAAATAATGGAAATACGTTAAAGGGACACAATCAACATGAAATCTACTCAATCTTAAAAAAAAAAATAGTTTAAGTGGTTCCAGATTGCACATCTGCCTCTAAATCTCCCTTGTCAATTTTTTTTAAATGCATTTTTCCTCTTCACCACTGCTGAGGGAAAATGTAGACAAAGAAGAGATACCAATTATAGTGCTGTCAAATGCACAAAGTAATCAAACTGAGAACGTGGAGACAAATGCTTTTTCTCTTACCACAGTTATGTTACTTTGAGTCATTAACTGTAAATATAGTAGGGAAAACACTGTCAAGACTCAAACAAAAAACTGTTCAAGCTAGCATGCTTGGTGCCATCAGCCTCAAGTACTTATGTGACAGAGCATGAGGGCAGCTCAGCCCCTGTCATTGTAGCAGATTCTCTGATTTTGCATACCTTCTCCTAAGTGAGGAATAAAATATTCTCTATTGCTACAACAAAAACAGGAAAACAACTGAAACATTTTCATTAATTCAATAGACAAATGGCCAGCAATGTTACCTCTCCCTCCCACCCGCCCTCCAAGAAACTTCAGGTGTGAAATCCAGGTCCCGCTAAAGTCAACAGCGAAGCTCTCCATGATTTAACCAGTACCAGAATTTTACTCTAGGTTTGTGAAATTCAATTCCTGTTACTTGGAGAATGGTGCTGTCCTCCCATAATACTTCTATTTTAGATATTTCCCCAAAGCTTTAAACAATGGTGGTTCCTCCAAGTTTACATGCTGTATCTCATGCAGGCCCTTCCTTGAGAGGTTCCCTGTCTTTCACTTGTCAGCTTTGTTAGTTCTGGTGATATCTGGTGGGGTTTCCTTTATGCCCCAGCTCCAAATTTCACTGGATTTACACGACAAGCTCAGCTTTTTAGTTTGTTTGGTTTTTTTAAGCCAGTTTTTAGGCTTCACAATTGTGGGGAAAAAGTTTGAAAATATGACATGACGGTACCCCAGAGACTCAAAAACCAGAAGGCAAAGGAAAAAGATCCTAACTTGTATTTTTTCCCCAAATCCTTTGATTTTTAAGGCAATCTCATGATTTCCAGTGTGTCTGACTCAATTTTTCAATGTGTGGCATTGGTTACACTTTATCTAAAGTAATACCAACAGAATTCGTTTATATTATGTAAAATTTCTACCCACTTTCAGGGCCATGTTGGACTGCTACTAATTTTCCATAAAGCTCCACGGGAAATTCTTCAAGGTTAATAAGCAAAGTTGTGTGATGGTTTAGTCATGTAACTCCCAGTGATCACTGGACAAGGGAAACTGAAGGGAAAAATCTTGATACCATCAATGTCAATGGGAGTTTTGCATTCACTTCAGGGGGGGCTAAGATGACACCATAATGGAATACACCTCAATATTCACACCCTACACTATATTTAAGTAGCTGTTGTACAAGGTATAACTCATAACACATCATCTGAAAATTCTGAATTTGCTGATCACCACTTCCCTAATAAGATGTGTATGCCAACACTGTATTTGAGGTTATAAGATTTTCCTCTATTGCATTAACAACGTATGTTCCAAACACCACAGCCCTGCCTAGGCAGCGGTCAGCAAACAGATCTGTCCTAAACAAAGGAATAGATGCTTGCCTTAATTTGCATGTAAGCAGTAACAGTCATCAAGCAGGAATGAAAACTAAAGAAATCTTAAAACAGCTGAAGAACAGCCAGCAGAGTACATCCCTCCATATAAAAACTGTCTCCTGGTTCTCAGCTGGAAATGTTTTGCAAGAAGGGAAACTGAACTATAAAATGGAGGGACAAACACCTCCAGGCATTCACCTTTATCTTCAAGCCTATTGCACTTTCTGCACTAAAAAAGACAAAAGGAAATAGCTGCTCTATTTTGGCGGAGGGGTCCTGATCTGATGAGTTTGGTCAGTACCTTGCTGAAAGCATGGTGAGAAATCTTACCTGATTCTAACATTTTGTTGAATTAGAAACTAGTAAGTACTTTATCTTTAATTTTCTTATAATCATTTCTGACTTTTATGTCTCATTATTGCTATCACTTAAAATCTCTTTGTAGATAATAAACTTGTTTACTGGTTTATCTAATCCAACACATTTATGCTGAAGTGTCCAGGTAATTCTAATAGTAAAGTTCCAAAAGGGCAGTTGTGTTAGTCTAGTTCAGTAAAACAAACAAGGAGTCCTGGTGCACTTAAAGACTAACAAATTTAAATTTGTCAGTCTCTAATAGTAAAGCAGCATATTTTTCCCTCAAGGTAATAATGGACTTAATATAGTAATACTGTCCAGGAGAGAGCTGCGCAGTACAGGAGACGCATTTCTAAGGCAAAATCTGGGATTAGGTCACTCAGAGTGTTCTGTGATCACCCTACAGTATTACCAACGGTGTAACTAGCAAGCTGCAGTTATACAGACACATTCAGGATGTGGTTTCCATGCTGGAAGACTGTTTGTTGAACCAGGGCCATCCCTGGGGGGAGAACAGGGCCAGGTCCAGGGTTGATGGGCTTATGGGACCCCTCCCTGGACTTGGGGGGGGCAGAGTAGCCAGCTCAGAGGCCAGGCTTTGTGTTCCCACCCTGTCTCTGGCTTGGCTACTCTACCCCCAGGCGTGAGGCAGGCCAGTTCAGCGCCCAGGCTCTGCACTCCCACCCTGCCCCTTCCCTTTGGCTTGCCACCATAGGCAGCAGGGAGGGGGGAGAGGTAGTGTGGCAGTGCAGGGCCTGTGGATGGGCTCGGGATGGTCACCCCACTCACTACCTCCTAAGGATGGCTCCATGTTGAACTAGTCAAGCAGGATCTACCCCAGCGAGGCACTGCAAGGCACCCAAGGCACCCGAGGCTGGGAGGATCACAGCCACCACAGCTAGGAGGAAACGTAGAGTTGTGGTGGTTGGGGACTCACTTCTGAGGGGGACGGAGGCACCCATCTGTCGCCCTGACAAGATCTCTTGAGAGGTATGCTGCCTGCCAGGTGCCCGCATCCGAGACGTTACGGAGGGATTGTCGAGAATCATCCGCCCCTCTGACTACTACCCCATGCTTCTCATCCATGTAGGAACCAATGATACTGCGAGAGGTGATCCTCGGCAGATCAAAGGTGACTTCAGGGCTCTGGGAGCGCGGGTGAAGGAGTTTGGAGCACAGGTGGTGTTCTCCTCGATTCTTCCGGTCAAGGGTAGAGGCCTGAGCAGAGACAGATGCATCCTGGAGATGAACGTTTGGCTGCAAAGATGGTGTCGTCAGGAGGGCTTTGGCTTCCTCGACCATGGATTGCTGTTTCAGGAAGAAGGACTGCTAGGCAGAGATGGACTCCATCTTTCGAGGAAGGGGAAGAGCGTATTTGGACGCAGACTGGCTGACCTAGTGAGGAGGGCTTTAAACTAGGTCTGAAGGGGGAAGGAGACCAAAGCCCACAGGTAAGTGACTATGTGGGAGACCAAGGGGATGGGATGGAACTTGGGGGGTGCCAGGACTGTAACTACAGGGATAGAAGAGAGGATAGTTGGAACATGCGGGGGGAATCAAATAACTTTCTTAGATGCTCTAATGAAGCCCTAATGCCTGAGGCAGGTGGGGGAGGTCAACACCAAAAGAAAATCCAGGGAGGTAGATACAATAGAATTGAATGTCAAAATGGGAAAGTAGGGCAATCAGCTGGGTATCTTAGGTGCCTATACACAAATGCAAGGAGCCTGGGAAACAAGCAGGAGGAATTGGTAGCACTAGCGCAGACAAAGAACTATGACATGATTGGGATAACAGAGACGTGGTGGAATAGTTTGCATGACTGGAGCTCTGCAATAGATGGGTATAGACTGTTCAGGAAGGACAGGCAGGGAAGGAAAGGGGGAGGAGTAGCACTATGATGATCTCATGAGGTCCCTTCCAGCCCTATGATTTGATTGATTGATTGATTGATTGATTGATATGTAAAGGAGCTCTATGACTGCTCAGAGCTCCATTATGAAAGTGGAAACAAGCCAGTTGAAAGTCTGTGGGTTAAGTTTAGAGGGGAGAGCAACAAGGGGGATGTTATGGTAGGTGTCTGCTACAGACCACCAGATCAGAAGGAGGAAGTGGATGAGGCATTCTGTGTACAACTAACAGAAGTTTCTAGAGCACAGGCCCTGGTTCTCATGGGGGACTTCAATTACCCTGACATCTGCTGGAAGGCCAATACAGCAGTGCACAGGCAATCCAGGAAGTTTCTGGAGAGTGTTGAGGACAACTTCCTGGTACAAATGCTGGAGCAACCAACGAGGGGCCTTGCGCCTCTCGATCTGCTGCTCACAAATAGAGAAGAAGTTATCAGGGAAGTAGAGGTCAATGGCAGCCTGGGTAGCAGTGACCATGAAATGATTGAGTTCAAGTTGATGATTAAAGGAAAGAAGGAAAGAAGCAAAACACAGACCCTGGACTTCAGAAAAGCAGATTTTGTCTCCCTCAGGGAACTGATGGGCAGGATCCCTTGGGAGGCTGATCTGAAGGGGAAAGGTGTCCAAGAGAGTTGGGTGCATTTTAAAGAAACCCTGCTAAGGGCACAGGAAGATACAATTCCGATAAGGAGAAAGCACAGCAAATGTGGAAGGCGCCCACTGTGGCTTAACAGAGAGCTCTGCACTGAGCTGAAGCATAAAAAGGACGCTTACAGGAAGTGGAAGCTAGGACAGATGACTAAGGAGGCATATAAAGACATTGCTCGGGACTGCAGGGATAAAATCAGAAAGGCCAAAGGACAAATGGAGTTGCAACTAGCAAGGGATGTGAAGGATAACAGGAAGGGGTTCTACAAGTATATCAATAACAAGAAGAGGATCAGGGATGGTGTAGGTCCCTTACTGAATGGGGCAGGCATCCTCGTGACAGAGGATGAGGAAAAAGCTGAAGTGCTCAATGCTTTTTTTAGTTCAGTTTTCACAAGCAAGGTCAGCTCCCAGCCCACTACACTAGGTACGGGGGACTGGGGAGAAGAAGAGAGGCCCTTGGTGACAGAAGGTCAGGTTAGGGACTGCTTAAAGAAACTAGATGTGCACAAGTCCATGGGGCCGGATGAACTGCATCCGAGGGTGCTGAGGGAGCTGGCTGATGAGATAGCAGTACCGTTGGCCATTATCTTTGAAAACTCGTGGCGAACGGGGGAGGTGCCAGAGGACTGGAAAAAAGCAAATATAGTACCTATCTTCAAGAAAGGCAAAAAGGAGGATCCAGGGAATTACAGACCTGTCAGCCTCACCTCAATCCCTGGAAAAATCATGGAGCAGCTTCTCAAAGAATCCATCCTGAAACACTTGGAGGAACGTAGAGTAATCAGGAACAGTCAGCATGGATTTACCAAGGGTAAATCATGCCTGACCAACCTCATCGCCTTCTATGATGAGATGACTGGATTTGTGGATGCGGGAAGAGCCGTTGATGTGATATACCTTGACTTTAGCAAGGCTTTTGATACGGTTTCCCACAGCATTCTCATTGGCAAATTAAGGAAGTATGGGTTAGATGCATGGACTGTAAGGTGGATAGAAAACTGGCTAGAACAACGGTTTCAGCGTGTAGGAATCAATGGCTCCATATCAAGTTGGCAGGCAGTAACAAGTGGTGTGCCCCAGGGGTCGGTCCTGGGGCCAGTTCTGTTCAATGTTTTCATTAATGATCTGGATGATGGGATAGATTGCACACTTAGTAAGTTTGCAGATGATACCAAACTGGGGGGAACGGTAGACACCCTAGAGGGCAGAGACAGGATTCAGGGAGACCTAGACAAACTGGAGCAGTGGGCCAAGAGGAATCTCATGAGGTTCAACAAGGATAAGTGTAAAATCCTGCACTTGGGACGAAAAAACCCCATGTACTGCTACAGGCTGGGGAGTGATCAGCTAAATAGCAGCACTGGAGAAAAGGACCTGGGAGTCATGGTGGATGGGAAGCTGGATATGAGTCAGCAGTGTGCGCTCGCTGCCAAAAAGCCAATGGCATACTGGGCTGCATCAGAAGAAGTGTTACCAGCAGATCGAGGGATGTGATCATTCCCCTCTATTCTGCACTAGTGAGGCCACATCTGGAATACTGTGTCCAGTTTTGGGCTCCCCACTACAAAAAGGACATGGACAAATTAGAGAGAGTCCAGAGGAGGGCAACCAAAATGATCAAAGGGCTGGAGCACAAGCCCTATGAAGAAAGACTGAAGGAACTAGGCTTATTTAGCCTGCAGAAGAGAAGACTGAGGGGGGATTTGATAGCAACCTTCAACTACTTGAAGGGTTGCTCCAAGGAGGAGGGAGCTCGACTGTTCTCGGTAGTAACAGAGGGCAGAACGAGAAGCAATGGCTTCAAGTTACAGCTGGGGCGGTCCAGGCTGGATATTAGGAAAAACTTCCTTACTAGGCGAGTGGTGAAGCATTGGAATAAGTTGCCTAGGGAGGTGGTGGAATCTCCATCTCTGGAGGTGTTCAAGTCCCAGCTGGACAAAACCCTGCCTGGGATGATCTAATGGGAGTGGTCCTGCTTTTTTTTGGCAGGGGGTTGGACTAGATGACCTTGTGGGGTCCCTTCCAACCCTATGATTCTATGATTCTATGATATGGCCTCCAACAGATCTGAATTGTACCCAGTATGTCACAGAACCCATGTATCAAGCTTCCAGGAATAAAATGGAATTACTAATAATACATGTTGACTTCTAATAGTCAGCTTCCACTTTACACTACGGATGTAAGACAAAACGTTAACTGAGGGAGCATTATACAAAAATTTATATCCTTAGATTACTTACTACTTTTATAAACCATGTTATTAGTTACTTGCATTGTTTATCTCTGTGCAGCATTCTAAACATGCCGATCACCACAGAATCTATTACCATTTATATAAGTTACATGGTTATAGAGTTAAGTTCTGTCTGGCTGTTACTACTGTAACTGGCTTATGTCAATTCATGGATGTGGTTAGTTTCAAAATATACCCAAGGCAAAATTTTGAAATAATGCTTAATACTACTGTAACTTGAAGATCCACAGCAGCAGGATAACAAGTTGTCTAGATTTGAAAGCATTTTGTAAAAAAACATTATAACAACCCTTGGGGAGGAAGGGGTTAACATTCTGGTCAGTGAATCGCAGGACAGCCAATAGGAACGAAGTGCAGTTTTTTGAATTGTAACAGCAGCCTGGCCTGGGCCTGGTTGGAGGCAGCAGAGCTCCTGGAAGGATCAGGAGGCGGCCAGAGGGGCCTGAGGAAGAATCCAGCAACATCCTTACCAGAGATAAGTTAAATTTGGTACTGACCAGGCGTGAGTAGAACAGGGAATGTTTATTTAGATGCGGTCAGGGTATTTTCTTTGGTTTTGGCTTGTTTCTTGGGTTTCTCTGGGCTGAGCACATGTAACCCCCCCACACACACTACCCTGTAACTACCTAAGTTAATTCCCAGAGAAGCAACTCTCTGTGTTTATTATCTGTTCTTTTTGATTAAAGAGTTTACCTTTTAAGTAAGTTCTGGTTCTGTGTCCTGAAAGGCAAGAGGTTTGTGTGCACGTGCCTCGGACTGCACAGGCAGCTACTAGAGGGAACCCTGTTCCAGTTCCAGCTCATATGCAGCTGGGTCCAGTCACTTTCCTGAGAGAGGAATAAACAGGATTGCAAGTACCTCACAGGGAGGAATTCCCAAGTGTGCCTTCCTGGGTCTCAAGAGGTTTTTTTGCATTTGGGTGGTGGCAGCGATACCACTCCAAGGCCAGGAATTGGAGGACTTGGAGACTTTTAAGAGCAGGCTTTAAGGCCAGTGGCTTTTCTGGCCTGTTGCGGGCCCCCACCTTCTGCACTCAGAGTGCCAGAGTGGGGAAAAAACGTTGACAACCATCAAAAACAAAAACAAAACACACCATTAGTTCCCTCCTCCCTTATTTGTGTGCTGGGACAGACAAGCAGTATTAGTCATACCTCAGATGGAATACAGCTTAAATTAGTTTTTTGTAGGCAGGGAAGGGGAAAACATTTTTGACTTTTTGGAACATCTCAAGACTTCAGTCACCATTTTGTGATTACAGGGTCATTTTTGTTGACTGAATAAGGGATTGAAGAATGAATTGGTACCACACTGTGCTTAATAAACTCTCTTGTTGCTAGGCAACAATGTATTTTGGCTTAATATCTGATTATATAACATGATTGGTCCTTGCCTCAGCAGACAGGCAAAACTATAAATTAAAATACATCAAGTGCTCATATTTATAAAAATAAAAAAGCCAATGCTTGACAAATTAAAAACTCTGATGATTAAAACTACAAACCAAGAGAGAAAGGGATATCTTTTCTCTTATTCATCTAGTTTGCCAAAGAAACCCTCCTCTCCTTATTACTTCTACATTATTATATCATACTAAATGCTACCTAAAAGAAACCATTACTGTGAATGTAGGCATTATTCGTATTATTTTTGTGACTGTTTATAGGTTTAGATAAATATCTGTGGGTTCACTCTACTATGGTATGAAAGGTAGCACAAGGTTAAATCCTGTAGGAACCATAAACAACAGTTGCAGACAGAATTCCATTGCCTACTGTTCAGTGAGACAACACCAGAAATTCATTGTGTGAAGAGTACCTCTGAGAACATATGGAGAAATGCATAAACCAGTCTGATCAAGTTAACGTGCCTTGCTGAAAACCCCAGGGGATTTTCATGTGGGAACTCCTGACAGACAGGCTTTGAATTGCTAAAAAGACAACTTGTAACTTCCAGGGGTAGAGAAACTGACTGAGGAGCAGACTGCCCAAGAACTAACAGTTGCAAGGAATGAGTAAACTGGCTCACACGACCAAACGCTTAGGATACTGTAGTTAAGGGAAACATGCTTAAAGTAGAATCATAGAATCATAGGGTTGGAAGGGACCCCACGAGGTCATCTAGTCCAACCCCCTGCCAAAAAAAGCAGGACCACTCCCATTAGATCATCCCAGTCAGTGTTTTGTCCAGCTGGGACTTGAACACCTCCAGAGATGGAGATTCCACCACCTCCCTAGGCAGCTTATTCCAATGCTTCACCACTCGCCTAGTAAGGAAGTTTTTCCTAATATCCAGCCTGGACCGCCCCAGCTGTAACTTGAAACCATTGCTTCTCGTTCTGCCCTCTGTTACTACCGAGAACAGTCGAGCTCCCTCCTCCTTGGAGCAACCCTTCAAGTAGTTGAAGGTTGCTATCAAATACCCCCTCTGTCTTCTCTTCTGCAGGTAGCAAGCAAGGAAGGTTTTTGAAGCTTCCCTTGGAACGATTTGGGACTTTTGCCTGAGAAACTCCATCTTGAAACAACTTCAAGCAAGGTCTGGGCCTGCCTGGTCTCAGGCAAAGATTGGCTATACAAACATCTGACAGCTGAACATCTTGAGCATAAACTTGGACTATGAGGTCAATTTAGGTAGAGACATTAAGTGAGTATGAGTGTTTTACTTTTTATATCCCTGTGGTCACTCCTGACTCATTTATATTACGATTCTGCCTTGATTGGCCATTTTCTCACTTAAACTATAATCTGATCAATAAACTAATCATTGTTTTATCTTACCCTCTGTGTGGTTTTTAGGGGGTGTGAGTGAAGAAGGCTGGGCATGATCCATTTCTTCGTTAAAAGGACAGACTTGAATGTATGGTGATTGGGAGTGGGTCCCAATCCCTGTAAGAGAGTGGCTTCTGATGAGGTAACAGGGCTCAGAGTGCTCACTTGGGGACCATCCCTCAAGTTGCCAGAGGGCATACACCCAGTGCTTGGGACAGACTGAACATGAGAGGCTGGAGTGGACTAACTCTGGAATGAGTGGTCACTTGGAAAAGTGGGGTGAATTGGGATTCAGGAGTAGGAATCGGAGGGGGTCAGAGCGGCATACTGAACCAAATCTGGGGAGCAGCCTATCACAGCAGGTATAAAAATAGAGTTGCCAGACAGCATTAATGCTCACAAACATCCACCAGGGAAAGAATCCACTGTCTTAGGAACTGTGAACAATGAAGGCTTCTCAGAGGGGAAAAGATGATCTTTCCAGGAAGCTGGGAAAAGCTCTAAAAGAGGAGAAGAGACATCATCACTTGACCTCTCTCCCCCAAACCTAGAAGACTAGAGCACAGAATCTTTGAACTGGGGAAGGCTGGTCTGGTCTCAGGCTAGAAAGCAGTTCCAGTCTCTTTATTGATGAGCTGTAACCTGCTTGCACCATCTGTCAAGATTAGAGCTGTGTGATTGAAATCCTGCTTAGTTTGTAAAACTCAGACTGCATATTTATGTTTATTCCTTTCTTAGACTGGAAAAATCTTAGGTCACTTTACAAAGGTTAATGAATGTTCACTCCACATTGAGGGACCAGTGCAAGACAGTACAGTTCTAGGGTTCAAGGCTGGAGAGCTAGGGAGAATTGACTGAATCCTCCCTATTATAGCTTCATGAATAACTGGGAAAAGCATTCATGTAATTCAGATGGGTGTATCACTGCCTATCGATGTCTGCGTAAGTGCAGTAATCAGCCTGAAGTTTGTGATTTACCACAGCATCATAATGTCAGAGGGAGCTGAAGCTGGTTAGACAGAGAGCTAGTACAGGCTGTATCCAAAGGGCAGGTGTGTCAAACTCATTTAATGTGGGGGGCCACAGTGGAAGGCAGAACACCTGTCATGGGCCATCTGGCTGCACAGGTTCCCCAACCCTTTCCCCCTCCATGTTCAGAGTGGAGTGGGCTTCCCTTTCCCCTCCCCAACCCCGCATGCTCTGCAACACCTTCCATTTCCCCTGCCCTATGGACTCCCCTCCCCACACTGGCTCCCAGACGCCTCCCCCCATCCCACCCCTTCCTCTTCCTCTACCTCCTGGTGGCAGGCAAAAAAAATCAGTCACAGGCAGCTAGGCTGGGCTCCTGCCTCTTCCCCTCCCAGCCGTCTCACTGTCAGTCATTCAGAATGCTGGCCTTTGGTTGGCTCAGTCCTGGCTGTTCTTAGATTGGCTTGTTTTCATGTGGGCTCCAGCCATTTTTTTCTTTTGTATATGTGATTCATTCAATGTGCTGTCAATAAAATTAGTATGCTGACTGACTGACAGTGAACCATTGGGATGGGGGGAGGGGCAATGCGGTGGCTCTCCAGAGCTGGCCTAGCTTGCTGTAACTGAGACTCTGATTGGCTGGCAGACCACAGCAGAACTGAGCCGGGATTGGCTGGAGTGAATCATAGGGTTGGAAGGGACCTCATGAGGTCATCTAGGGCTTCTTTTGGTCCCCTGTGCTGTGACTCAGATTATGTGAGTGAGTGAGTCAGAAGCACACCCTGCTATGCCAGGAGCCTTCTTTGGAGTCTACGGCTGCAGACAGCTTCCAGGCACAGCCCAGGCAACTCCACCAAGAATCCTTGGTGGGCCTGATCCAGCCCATGGGCTGTGAGTTTGACACCCTTGCCTTAGGGGGATCCAACACAAGTTTCCAAGACGCTAATTATTCTATACACATATGCATTCATGCACTCTCTCTCTCTTTCTCTCTAAGGCTTTTGATATGGTCTCGCATCAGCTTCTCATTAACAAACTTGAGAAGTACAATCTTGGAGCTACTATAAAGAGAGTGAATGACTGGTTGGATAAGCACTCCCAGAGAGTAGTTATCAACAGTTCACTGCCATGCTGGAAGGACATAAGTGGAGTACTGCAGGGATTGGTTCTAGTTCTGTTCAATATTTTCATCGAGGATTTTGATGACAGCATATAAAGTACACTTAAAAGTTTGCAGATGCTGTCAAGCTGGGAGGAACTGCAATTGCTTTGGAGGATAGGATCACAGTTCAAGATGATTTGGATAAACTGGTGAAATTGTCTGATATAAATAGAATGAAATTCAATAAGGACAAATGCCAAGTACTCCACTTAGGAAAGAATAATCCATTGCACACATACAAAATGGTCAATGACTGCCTAGGAAGGAGCATTGTGGAAAGGGATCTATGTGGCATAGCTGACCACAAGCTAAATATGAGTCAATAGTGTAACACTGTTGCAAAAAAGGCAAACATCTTTGTGGAATGTGTTAAGAGGAGTACTGTAAGAAAGACATGAGAAATAATTCTCTGCTCCATGCTGATTAGAACTCAACTGGAGTACTGTACCAATACCACATTTTCTTCTAGCTCCATAAAACTTACCATTTCCAAACAACAGAGCAGGCAGCCAGAAACATATGAAGCATATACCTTTCCTTTCAGTTTGTTACTTAACTGGTGATTCTACAGTACTCTTGACAGCTTTTTGACAGCCACCTATGCACTTTGGTTTCTTCTTTACAATTCTGTCTGCATCTCTTTCCAATGAAATTAAGTTTACTTTCCAAGTACATGAGTTCTTTCTTCTTATTCAGCTTCTCTTCTGAAATGTCAATCAACAGCTCTTCTCCCACATTTCCTACTTGCAAATTTTTTTTTTTTACCTTCAAATCATGGTCTTCAAACATAGATCCCCATTTTGATAACAAATTTACCAGTTCCTATTTCTTGTTAGCCAAAAGGGCCATATTGTCAGCATACATTAGTTTTCTTTGTGTATCCATGTGTTTGGTTCTCCTGCTCATTAACTCCATTACTAGGGTGAAGAGAAGTGGACATAGAATACTGTCTTGTCTTGATCCCACTATCACCTTAAAACTCTCCTAAATTCCACATTTTTTTCCATGTTAGTTCTTTATCCTCGGTACAATCCCTCCATCATCTCTACCTCGAGTCCCCCTTCCATCCACCTCAATTCCACAAACACCAACGCCAATAGAATCAAGGCATATAGTTTCACAAAAATCAGCACATTCTGCAGAATGTTTACACCTTCCATTCATCATTCTTTCAAACTTCTGACTCATTGCAAATATTGCATATACAGTACTACTTCTTCCTTCCCAAAGTCTTGTTGCTCCTCTCTTATATTTTCCTCTACCTTGCACCTCAACCTTTTCACCAAAACATTCTCAAGCACTTTGAGAGGCTGACTCAGTATGGTCACGTCCAGATGAAAGTCTGGATTATTTACATCATACTTGCCCTATCCAAAAGGCAAAATCAGTCCCATTCTGAGGTCATCTGGTATTCTCAGGTATCCTCACTTCATTCAGCAAGCATATTGAAAACCAACCACTCTAATCTATTATTTTCAAATGCCTTGGTCATTAGAGCCCTGTGTGGATACAAAAAACGTGGATCCGCATCTGCGAGAACCATCTTCTAGCCAACCTGCAATCCACACTTCCTATTTTATATCTACCAGCATCTGCACCTACCTTTCACTGTTTGATAACCAGCCACACCCTCCCCATTGCTAAACAGCTATTCAGCCACCGATCACCTGTTGCCCAGCTAGCCACGACTGAATAGCTCTGATCAACAGCCAGGCACCTCTCCTGGATTTTGATGGCAAGAAAACAGCCTCAGATGCCATGTATTGTAGACCAGTGGTTCCCAACCTCTTCTCTGCTGTGGCACACCTTGATACTTCTATTTTTTTGAGGCATACCAACACACAGTCTCCAAATGAACTCATGAATATTCATGAGCCAATCCAGAACTCTGAACAGTTTTTCAAAAATTCCATGGCACACCTGCTCAGGTCTGATGGCACAACTGTGTGCCAAGGCACACTGGTTGGGAAACACTGCTGTAGACAGCTCCCTCCCCACCTTTGAAATCAGTACTCAATCCACAAAAAATGGTTGACACATATCTACAGATTTGCAGGGCTCATAACAATAGTTATTCCACCTTCACCAGATGATTTACCATTCTTCATCTTATTCAGTGCTTCTTCTACCCTCTCAACAGAGATCAATACATTTTGAGCCTTCCCCTTAATTGTCAGTGGTACCTGGCACTCCACTCTCTCTTCTTAACAGCCTTTGACAGTATTTTCCTTTTAGGGTTAGCAACCATACAGTCACTCTCTTTGCCAACCAAAAAAAAATGTCATACTATCCTCCTCCTCCAGTTTACAAATAGTTCCTCTTCAACCTAAATTTTAGCAATTGCCTTTTTAGCCTTTGTACGACTTTTGAATGACTCATTACCATGAATTGTTTCCTCAAAATCTGAGTAGTACTCTTTTTTTTTTAACCTTCTTTTGTATATTAGTCTTCTACCATCAGATTGTTCTGAAAGCACCCATCTTACCACCCCATCTATCTTGTTATCTTAATGAAACACATTTTAAGCTGCCTCCATTCTTCCTCTACTGACTTTATTGGCATTGGCAAAGCACAAAAGCCTTCCTTTACCTAATGGCAAAAATCTGTCTCCCCCAGCTTATAACACCACCACTGCAATTTCTTCCTCAACTTCATCTTCTCTCCTGCCTTCTCAGCTTACAGTCAGATTTCAGTTATTAATACTTTATGTTCTTCCGCTGCATATTCACTAGGTATATATAACCTTTATGTCTTTCACCATTCTCATATGTTCTCCTCTTATTAAAATATTGTTATATTGAACTGTCTTGTGCATCATCAGCAGAACTGTTCATGAATCCTGCAAACAGTTATACACAGACTTAAATATACAAGTGTAAAATCACATGAGTAAAGCTAAGCATGTGCTTAAGAATTTGCAAGACTGAGACATAATTTCCAATCAGTTATTCTGTGCAAACTCACTAATATCCTTGTTTGTTTTGCTGAAACAGACTAACACAGCTACCTCTCTGAACCTTAACTGCCATAGTGTTTCACAAGCAGGGGTTAAGGTATAATTTGGGGGACACCGGAAAGCCTCCAAACGGGTGGCCTTCCCAGACCCCAGCTCCTGCCTGCCTACATGCCAGCGTCCCACCCCCTGCCCCCCAATACCTGGCCCCCATCATGAGCCGGGCCGCCTCCACACTTACTGGCAGTGGCGGTGCAGTTGGGGAGGTGGGTTGGTAAGCCCTGGGTCGGGGCAGCAGTGCAGCTGGGGAGGAGGCAGCAGGTCCCAGGTTGGGCTGGGGCATGGAAGGGGTGGGGTTTGGGGCAGGGCTTGAGCCCCCCCATCAAAGTCTCTGGCCCCTGCCACTGTCTGCCGGAATGTGGCGGAACGCTGCTCCAGGGCCTGCTATTTTTAGGGCCCAGTGTTCTGGCTCCATTTTCTATTTTTAGGGGCCCCAGAATGCTGAGCCCCTAAAATAGTGGGCCCTGGAACAACGTTCCACTGCGTTCCAGCCCACTTTAACTCCTGTTCATGAGTGTCAACAAGACTGTAGTCTAAAGACAATGCTGTTGCAAAGGCAGGCCTAATTTGTTCCAAGGAACCTTTATTAATGACAAGATAAAGGGCAAAAACTCACCATGACATGCAGAACATAGGCTGCATTTTTGCAGGGCAGGTAGTCACGGGTATACCTCAGAAAAACTTGTCTTAATATTAAGGTAAGGATAAATTATCAGCAAATAACAATAATATAAATCACAGTTATGCATCGGTAGAGTCTTCTTCACAATTGTATCTGCATTTTATATAAACAAAAATCTCTCAACTCTCATTTCTCATGCAGCATTCCATGAGAAAAGACACATCTAGCATACAATAAACCAAGAGAGATGAATTCAGCCAAACAGCAGCAGCAATAGAGAGAATACATACCTCCCATACTCCTCAATGACATGTGAATGACAGACCATAACCAAGACATAAATATCAATATTATTAAGCCAGGAATTGACAACCCCTGGCTGCCATGGTGACCAGGAATTGTACCATGACACCTAGCTGTGCTGCATATTTTATAGATATAGATATAGCCATAGCCATAGATATAGATATAAAGCCGCTGGTGCCAACAATTTCAAAGCTGCTTCCCCTGTCACTGAAAGCACCCTGGGAGGTGGACTTCTTTTGACTGTTGGAGGTGCCTTAGTTTTCAAGCTGGCGCTTCGCATGCTGCTAAATTTGTTGACCCATGTATTAAGCACAGGCAGTTTCTTTTTCCTCTTATTATTTAAAAATACTTGTTATATTTGAAAATAATTGTTCCCTCTTTTGCTCTTTTCATAAAACTAGCTTTTCCCTTTTTTAGTATTTTACTCTTTTAGAATGGAAAGCAGTTTTTATATCCACCAGTTTCACCTGGGTTTCTCCTAACCCCTAGCATAACAAGAGAATTCTTTTAAAATAAAAAGAAATGGAAAATGTCAGCGGAGGTGGCAGCCATGATGGCTGCCCCGCCCCACACATAGCCCCCTGGATTATGCTGCTCTCAAGGAGAAATGTTAAGTATCAATCTCCCTGATGGGCCTCCATCTCTGGGCCATCCAGCACAAGGGGGAAGAACGTTAAGTATCAATCTCCCCTGATGGCTCTCAATCTCCTGTGTGAGTTTTTTCCTCCCTAGTTTCTGTCAACAACAAAGGGGGTGAGTTTCCATCCCACCCCAACAGTTTCTCGGCACCCCCGTCACCACGAAGGAGGGGTCACTGCCTGGGGTCCCAGTTTTATCATTGGTCCGGACCAGGATCCCACTCCTAATTGGCTATTTTTACTCTGGCTGGGCAAAAATTCTATTAAACCCCCCCGTCTCAGCTAGCTTGTTGTTCTCCCACCCTCGAATGCTAAAGGACACGTCGCGACCTGGTCGGATTGGCCCCCGACTGAGACAGGGAGCACCCACCCACGAGACCTTCCTTTTGGGGCGTACACAGATTGCCAGCCGAACGATTAAGTGCTGAGATGCTGCAGCTGGTCTGCCTCCTCGCTTTGGGTTCTACCGCAGTCCCGAGACAGGTATTATAAATCAATATAGGCCTCCTACCTTCTCTTAATCATTCTACTTGGTACCATTTATATATAGTCTGTGATTGTAGCTTCTTTACCTGAGTTTTGCATAGTTTGTGTAGTTGTCACTATTTTCTCTGTATCCTGTATAGTCTTTTCATGATATAGTTGTTTATGGTCTAGCATAGTTTTGTGTTGTTAATTTGCCAGGTGTTTTATTGGTCATTTGTATTTTGCATCCTTCTTATTGTATAATTGTTCATTACTCTGCTTCTGCTCTAAACTCTTGGGCCCAGACTTCCCCAGTGTACACGGGGGGGTGGGGGGGTTATTTTTCTCTCATCTGACTCTCATTCTGCCGCCCACCCTTCTTGGCTAGCAAGGAGGAATGGCTTTCAGCCATTGGTAAATACGTGTCGGGTGGGCTGGTCAGTGCCTATACCAATGTTGAGGCAGTAAAAGGCCAGAAAAGTCCTTGACTTATTATGGCCACCCTCTTGTAGGTCATTAATCCATACTGTTATTTAACCATAAGTACTTTTGTAGGTTGTAAGTGTTTTGCATAGACTTTCATGCTTTGGTTGGAGGTGTTTTACAGGTGCTTTATATAGACTTTCTTGCTCCACACTGTTACTTGGTTATAAGTGCTTTGCATAGGTTTTTAGCTTTATATTGTCATTTAGTTGTAAGTGTTTATTTAGATTTTGCTTTATGCTGTTAGTTGGTTATAAGTGCCCTATATAGATTTTTGCTTCATATTGTTAGTTGATTACAAGTGTTTCTGCATAGATCTCCTTGTTTTACACTGTTAAGTGGTTAAAGGTGTTTAAGGTGTCACCATAAAAGTAGCTTTCTTGTTTACTTGAACTGGTGTCTGTCTCATTGGTGGGTGTCGCTGGTCCATCCCAGTCACATCACGAACCCGGAGTTCAACAGAAAAAAGGCAAAATTAGATTTTAATAGCAATGTTAACTCAGCCATATTTAATCAATGGGAGCTGCTTGGATCAGCACTTTTGAGAACCTACCTATTTTAATCATTACTTATAGACATAGAAGTTTACCTTTATCCACACAATTTTGAAAACAGTCAAATATTTAAAAATAAAAATTTTCTTTAAACAAAATAATCAAAGAGATGGATGGGGGGGAAGGGTGTGTGTGTCTACATTGCCTAAAAAACAAGGAGTCGTGTGAGCACTTAGGCTATGTCTACATTTAGACTGTTAGTTTGAATTGATTGAATTCAAACTAATCAAGTCAAAGTAATTACGATTACTTCAAATTGAGTTAATTCAAACCAGCATGGTCAGATTAGGAAAACCAATTTGAACTAGCATGTCCATGAATTGGACTTGCTACTTCGAATTGGAGCAGGGGCACCACGGGAGGTGTGGCAACATGGCCCCCTACTAAGCCCATGCCATCACCCAATCCCCTGCCCTACTCCAAGCCCTCTGATTCCAGCATATGGCAAAGCATCCCCTGCCCAGCTCTAGCCACACTGCAGCCAGAGCTGGGCAGGGGATGTTTTTCCCCATCCCCAGCTGAGAAGGTAGAAGCCAGACAGTGGATGTGTTCCCCTGTCAGGGCTCTCTGGGGCACCCCCACACCCCCAACAGCACAGTGGGGGCAGGGAAGAAGGGAATCCACCCCCAGTGCTGTCTGCATGGCTAGAGGAATCCCTTCTCCTCTGCCTAGCTGCACTGTCAGCACAGGAGCCAAGGGAATCCTTCCCCCTCCTGTGCTGTCAGCACACCCAAGGGAATCCCTTCTCCCCCGCCCCTGCTGCACTCCATCCCTACTAGCCATGCACAGAGAACACACTCCAGTGGGCAGCTTCTGCAGAGATGGCTGCCCGCGGGGGTGCATTCCCTGCGGGTGGCCAGCCCTGCAGAAGCCAACCGCAGGGGTGAGTTCTCCGCAGGCAGCTAGCAGGGATGGAGCTGTACGCGGGGGTGCCTTCCCCGCATGCAGCCAGCCAGGCTACAACAAGGACCGGGGTCCCTGTCCCCAGCCCAGGGACAGGAACCCCATTGCCCCCCCCCCAGACCGATGTGGCTGGCAGGTGGGTGAGGACACCTTTGGGGCTGCTGGCTCCAGGTGCTGAAGGGCTGGTCTCCCTCCCAGGATGCATGGAACCCTGGGAGGAATTTTACTCCTTGTCAATTCAAACTGACATGGCCACACTGACTCAGTTCAAACTACTAGGTTGAAATTGACCCCGACTTCAAAGTCGAACACAGTTTGACCAATTCAAGGTTATCTTTCATCAATTTGAAGTGAGAAGTTCCTCAGTTCAAATTGAAGAAAGTGAGTGTGGCCATGCACTTAATTGAATTCAAATTGACGGTCATCAATTTGAATTCAAGTCTAAGTGTAGACATACCCCCTAAAGACTAACAAATATATTTAGTGCATGAGCTTTTGTGCAAAAAATCCCACTTCATCAGACACTTTGAAGATGGCATCTGACAAAGTGGGATTTTCTCCCACGAAAGCTCATAAAATAAATACATTTGTTAGTCTTTAAGTGCCACTGGACTCGTTTGTTTTACTGAACGAGACTAAGACGGGTGCCCCTTTGGAACTCAGCTACATTGCCTAAGAAGCACAAACCAGTGACACTTCTTTTGATTATTTTCTAATGCTATTCTATACAAGGTTTAAATTTTCATTAAAAAACTGTTTTCTTCACAAAAGAAAAATCTCAAGAAGCCACAAACCTCAGCCCAATATTTGAACTGTATAAGCATGAAAAGCAACAAAACATTTGATTAGTATCCTACAATAATGGGACTGGGAAAGATCATTATTGACTTTTTCCTCATAAAATCCAATCATGCAAATATTTAATCAGGGATATCAGACTGCTCCTCATGACAATAATCAATGACAACAAATGATGCCCTTAGGTTTCAATACATATTGACTTTTCTATTACTCTACTAGGTGATAAACTAAAATCAGAACATAAAAAAAGATCTATTTCTTACCTCTTATAGAGCTCATGTATTGACTGTAATGATAACCAAAAGACTGTTCTCAAGTACCACACAATTATGTAAAGTACATAGTGGGAAGACAAACATAATCCCCAACTCTCAACATTAAAAGCTGAATTGCATCCTAGATCTGAAGAAGAGCTCTGCGTAATCGCAAAAACTTGTCTTTCACCAACAGATGTTGGTCCAGTAAGCTATATTACATCACACATCTCATCTTACTGACAAAATAACACCCTTGCATACCGCACAGTGACAGTCACTTATCTAATTTTGCTCTTTGAATAGCTTCCAAAGTAATTACACAATATAATCCAGAAGCTATTCATGATAACACAGCAGACAAGTTTATAAGAATATGAACAACGTAGTAAAAGCAATTCCATTAACTGAAGCCAAAATGTCTTTCTTTTAAATAAAATATTTACAAAAATAGAAGACAAGTTCCACACTTGGTGAAAACCTAAGAAACTCACATAGGGAATTCAAAGATATAAAACATGAAAAATCAACCAGCGGTTGCCACTCTAAGGCAGATTTCCATTTTCTTTTCAAAACATGACATTTCCACATCACTTCTGATTTTTGTGTCTTACATGTGTATCTCTTATTTTATATTTTTCTTTCAGTAAAGACAGCACTCACCAAAGGCTCCTTGTACTGTGTAACAATTCAAAAACAGTTAATGCACAATACAAATGAAGAAACATAATTTGCCCCATAAAGTCCATCCATGCACCCATGCAAACAAAAAGTAATTACTCAGACATAAACAATTCCATGTGATCAGCATTACCTCTAACTCTATCACTGTATCAAAAGGTTGGGTTTGGGGGAAGAGTGGAGGGCTTTGCAATGTGCCCAGAAAGATAACAAGTTCAGGCCCTGCCTGACTGGGATTATCTGCTGAGATTTTCTAAATGCCTGCAAGCTAAACTGAGCTACAGCAGCAGTCTGACAGACATAAACCGATGAGTAGGAAACAGTTTAAGGGAAATTCCTTTTAAAGGACAAGAGGGTTGTGATGTTTAGACCAGTCAGTCTTAGTATGCTCTCACAGGTTCCCATGGTAATGAGAGAATCTTTTTAATCCAGCCAAGGATTCAGTAGAGTTCCCCCAATCTGGATGATCTAGCCAAGCCATTGACATTGGGGTAGGGAAGGGTGACTCGACTGTGAACTAGTTTTGGTTTCCTGCGGGCACTGCAAGTTTTTAATTTATTTATTTATTCAGGGGAAGGCCGTAAACTTGAACACATACAAATCATCTGACAATGGAAGGCTGAAATCATAGCACAGGATGTTGCCATAACTTAACCTTGGATGGGTGGAAGGGGGCCAGGGAGATTTAGAGGCCATTCTTTGGTCTCCTGCTCTTTGACTCCTCATTAGAACACAGATTACTTCAAACACCGAATAACAATATCCTCTAAGGAAATATCTATGCTGCAATGTGCGGCCAGGTTCAGACTCCACATCAACTTTAAACCCCCTTCTGTCTACACAGAAATTGCAGTAACACAGGGCTTCGACCCAAGGTACAAGGACTCTACAGGGCTGCAGGACCTGAACCTAAGTGAAGAGGTGGCCTAGGGCAGTGGGTCCCAACATTTTCTCTGCCATGGCACATCTTGCTACCTCTAATTAATTTGAGGCTCACCACCATATAGCTTCCAAATGAACTGATGAATATCCATGAGCCAATGAGCCAATCCAGAGCTCTTTGAGTAGTTTTTCAAAAAATTTCATGGCACACCTGCTCAGACCTGATGGCACACCTGTGTGCCATGGCACACTGGTTGGAAAACACTGGCCTAAGGTACAGACTGCATAGATTTGCACCAGAGATGCAGCCCCTTACCCTCAAGTCTGGTTCTAGGGGAGTCCTCCAAAAGTATCCCACAATCCCATAGGCCAGCTTCCTTTATCCTCTCTGTCCTAATTATCTGCAGTGGTCTCCAGTGAGAACAGAAACAAACCCCTTTGGTATACAGCAGCTGCTCAGTGAATCAACATCAACCTTTCCCTTATCTTCTAACCACTGAGCTGCACACACCCTAGCAGGAAGCCTCCTGTGTTGGCAACAGAGACAGAGGAGAAGCAGCCTTTTGCAAAGTGCACTGTTCCATAGGCGTGGGAGCACAGCCAGATTTTGATTAATCCCCAGTGCAAAGCCCAAAAGACTGCAAACTTTTAACCAGGAATGGCCAGGCATATAGGCAAATAGTGAAGAAGCTGATGGTTTTGCAAATTTGCTGGTTTGATTATTAGTTCAGAGAGCAGATTAAGCAGTTCAAGAATGAGTACTGGAAAAGCAGGCACAAAATGGCATCTAGGGCAACTTGCTATGCTCATGACCACTTTATGAGGAGTTTCACGAGGCACTTCACTCAGCATGCAGCAAAGGTGGTGCAAAATAAACTGCAAAGTCTGCCAGGTGGGGGGGAAGGGGGAGTGGGGAAAACATCCCAAGCCCCGCAGTTCCATGCACCCCTGCCTACCCCCCAGCCACACTGTCCCCCCACCACCACTTCCTTCAATGGCAAGCCAAAGGCAAGGGGCAGGGCAGGAGCATGGAGCCCAGCCCCTGGTCTAGCCCACCCTGTCCCTGGGAGCAGAACAGCCAGCCCAGAGGCAAGGTGGAGTACAAAGCCTGGTTTCTGTGCTGGCCAGCCCCACACCCCCAGTATGGGGAGGGGCTGGGGTCCCTCACAAGCTGATTGGCCCTGGGCCCCACCCCTCCCTAGGGACAGTCCTGATGACCTGCTCAGCCAGGATGATGACCTGCTCAGCCAGGATGGTGTCCTGCTCACCCCCCAGGAACAGCCTGCTGAGGAGTCTCAAGCAAAAACAGAAAGGACAGAATCCATCCCTGAGCCAAGTGAGCTTCTAGTTGAATTTTAATGCTTATTAACACAGTAACAGAAGGGATTTCCCCTGTGTGAACCAATGAGAAAGTTACAAGTAGACTTAGCTAGCAGTATGTATCTCCTAATGGTGGAGTGTATACCAGCACCTAGGCATCCACCTTCTTCTACTATGTGGTGTTCAAAATGGCGACCAAGAAAGGCACACAGTAAAGTATACTTTTAAAGTGTATTTTTACTGGAGAGGTGCAGATTTTTGCTAGGACCATTTCTGTTTCTTAAAAATAATAATGTTACATTACATGCCTATAAGTACACCATTCCATAATCACCCAACAGCCTACTGAGCCACCTGAAAACAATGAACTGTGTGGGGACAGAGCAGGTGGAAATGTGCTCCATTTGCAAATCTAGTCCATTTCAGTTAAAGGCATCCAGGCAGCCCATAGGTGAGAAAATAATTTGCCCCAAAGAAGAGTGGTGTTTTTAATTTTGTTCAGAAATGTACTGGGGGGATGGGAGGAGGAAGGCTATTGAGTTCTGCGTGTTCACGTACAGCCATAACAGGGTAAGCGATATGAAAACTAACAAGGCATCTATTGATATCCTCATAAATTCTGACCCATTTTAGGTGCTAATAGCTACAAACTTTTCCTAAAAATTCCTGATAGCTAGTCACATTTAAGGGAAGGCTACATTTTCCAAGGAAACTTCAATAGCTGATTAACCCATTCCAAATGTGCTCTTCAGTCACTTCCCTACCACACTAGCAATCACAAAGACCAAAACATCCTAAGGCAGTGGTTTTCAAACCTGAGGTGACACAGACCCTCAGATACTGGGTTGCAGTGCCATATTGCTGCCATTGCTGAAGGACTGGAATGCATTGATGAGACACATAATTGTTGGGTAGCAAGCACAAATGTTTTCAACTGGGTTCTGAGGGGGAAAAAAAAATTGAAAACCACTGTTTTAAGATGACCATTTTTCCTAAATGGGAGAAAATAACTGTTAAATCCTTCAGCAGTTCATCCACTGAGAAACATAAACACACTAGGTTTTCAGCCAAAATGAATACACTACTTCTATGGGAAGTGAAGTAATTTCTTTTATTGGTTCTACCTCATCTCTCTAATATCCCGGGAACAACAAAGGTACCCCACCACCTCATACATCCATTGGAAGTCACAGATTAAATGCATTCAAGTCTTCTCTTCACAATGAAGAACTTATCATAAAATTAACTTTGTAGTTAGAATATGGAGTAGTTTATATGCTTGCTGGTACACTCTTTATTAGTGTCTGCATGTTTGCAGTAACACGAGTCAGAATAGATAATCTAGAGCAGTGGTTTTCAAACTTCAGGTCGGGACCTAGTACTGGGTCGTGGACCATGAGGTACTGGATCGCAGTACCCCCTGTTGCCGCCATCAAGAGCCTGGATTGCATTGCTCAAAGATGTAGTTGATGGGTCATGAGCATAAATGATTTTTTTTTAAACTGGATCCTGAAGAAAAATAACCATGCAGTGTGCATCTGGGACTCCTGCATAATTCCAAAACAAATAAATTAAAATTACAAAGATTGACTACATACGAGTAACATAAGGGCAAAAAGCATTACAGGGATTTTATAATCACCCCAAAACTAAGCACTGTAAATACAGGAAATTCTAAACTATAATAATTTTTAAAGAAATGTAAAAACATTAAAAGGAATGAAAATACCATTAAAGCACTCAAGTAACCTTAACTCTGTCTGTAGGAACACCATGGGGGGGGGGATTATTTTAGTGATCGTGGTGTCAGACTACAATAAACTGATTTTAACAGCATTCATTTTTCCCCTTTTATGGCATCTTGAATTGTTGCACATAAATTAAATATACAAGAAGGTTAATGATTGATTAAGTTACCTTTGATGTCACAACAATCCTGCTCACAAAAAAAATTACAATTTGTCCCATTATATAAAGATCAGTAACCACTCTGTTATATACACATATTTGGGGAGAGAGAGAGATATCAAGGGCATCAGGCCATCTTAGAGTGAGCGAAGGGAAATACGTGAGCCTCAGAATGCAGAGAGCTCTGTTCCCTCGTGGCTAACCACGGTTACTGCAGAGCAATCAGAGGCATCTGAGGTCAGTTAAGACCCACCGAGGTGCCTGATAAAAGCCTCCCTGCTATAAAAAGAGTGCAAAAGCTGGAGGTGGAAGAGAGGAGTGTTGTGAAGTTTTGAGAGAGGAGCAAGAGAACTGTGGAAAAAGGTACTGGACACCCGGAGGGGAAGAACAGTAAAAAGACCAAGTTATTGTCCAGGTACTGGAGAGCCTGAATACCAGAAGCTGAAAGGCCAGAGGGGGGAAATTAGCCCAGGGGAAATTACTGCAGCTGTGAATACAATACCCGGAGCAAATAGCCGGAACCCAGAGGAGCAGGCAGGCCTCGGCCCTACCTCTCTCCTTAAGCCACAAAACCCCATTAAAGGAGTCTTTTTCCTCACCAGGAGGACAGAGAACTGGAGCGCCCTAACCTACAACACATAACTCCACAATACCTGTTTGTCACAATATTAAGACAGCCACACAACTGGACACAGAGCTCAGAAGCTTAGGCCTGATCTACAGTTAAAACTGGGTCAACCTACCTGTGAAAAATTCAAACCCCTAAAAGATGTAACTAAGCCAACCTACGTCTCAGTTTAGGTTCTTCCATCAACCTAGTTACTGCCTTTCAATGGGCAGTATCTACACTACAGTGCCGCAGTGGCATAGCTGCAGCAATCCACCTCTATCCCAGTACCACTTGTAGCAGAGATGTACACTATGATAGAAAACCCCAATCACCTTCATAGGGGTGGGTAAGAGAATGGAGCATAATTAAAGAGGTTTATATGCCAGAAACAAAAATTATAAATGCAACAACTCAACTTTTAAAGTAATGTAGTTCTGCCTTTAAATGACCTAATCCACTTAAAAGTTAATTACTTTTTTCTGTGAGCTAACAAGAAAATTTGCCTAATTCACAAAAAAATCTCAATGTGATTAATCACCCAAACATGATTTACACAGGATTAGTATTAACATGCTCATTCAAAGGCAAACACAAGCATCCACTTCACAAATATTCTTATCATGATCAGTATATTACCTCTCTCAAAACTTGTATGCCTTTTCTTCTTGTATGCTAAAGAACACACTATGGTTATAAAATGTGAGGAAATGAACCCAAGTACTCTTTAAGACTTTTTATACTAAGCTAATAAAAACATGATATGTATGACAAATTAATTAATGATGAGATGTTAATAAACCATGACAATGAAAACACAATATTAGGGCTTTACCAAAAGCCTACAAGGTGTGTTTTATCGTTCTGGGGGGGTTTTCTCCAGAAACAGGTATGAGTAACTACAGATATAGCCAAAATCCTACCCAGTGTTTTAATGACCACAAGTCACTACAGGTTGGGTTGATGGTCACAGTCCAATCCATAGCAGACAGGTTATCATAACACAATTAGTTCTAACATATTTTGTTGCCTTAAAGTGGCCAAGGATTGAACAGGCAGTAGTAGAATGATCTTTTGAGATACCACATGAGGTTCTTTTTACTGCAGTGATTTGAATATAAGAAATACAAGTGGTTTTCTTATCTGCAGATTGATATTTCCACTGTTTCGGTCTTATTTTGAAGCAAATTACTCTATCCTTAGTTACAATATGTAAGTACTACATTACACTGCAAGTTAACCCATTCAAATTACTACTCAAAACACAGTGAAAGAATCCACAACTTTGTGAACATATACTACACATGATTTAGTATATGCAATGTTTTTCATCTTTAAGCTGCTTTACAGATATAGAAGTACTGAGTTATTTTCAGTTTAAACCATTGTAAATAAGTAGAGCCATGCAAGGACACAAAAATGTGGATCCACATCTGCTCAGTGACAGAATTTATCCAGTCCGCAATCTGCATGCCAGGTTTCATCTATATACGTAACCACATCTGCAACCGAGCTTGGGCTCACAGTTAGCATTTTAGCCTTTGATTGGCTCATTTCCCAAATGGGTCCCACCCACTTCTTCCTTTTCTTCTTTGCATTTCACATTGAGCTGTCAATCAAATTTCATTGACCACAGTGAAATCCCAAGTTGACAGCACGGCATGTGAACTGCAAAAAAGAAAAAGAGGAAGTGGGCAGGGAAGTCAGGGGAATGAGCCAATCAAAGGCCAGCATGCTGGCTCACTGACAGTGGCCAGTGACTCTACAAGCCCCAAGCTGCTGTGACTAAAACTCTGGTGGGCTGGTAGGCCACAATCAGAGCTGAGCTAGGACTGGCTGGAGCGCTTCCTTGTTCCCCTGTGTGCTGCTGACACAGATCAAACAGTGGCTGCAGCGATGGATCGCACCCTAGGCACATAATAGTAGAACCCACATCAGTAAGTCAATCTGCAGCAATGGGTCTGCGGTTATCCCCACCCGCGTCTGCAGACGTGGCCACCCGCAGATGCACAGGGCTCTAAAAATAAGGTAACATATCAGTTGAGTAAAAACAGAGGATTTCACTCTCTAACTCTGCCAATAGGCCGCTTATCACAAGCATTACATTTGCAGCAAGTTTCTGAGTCAGCATTGCAACACTGCTTTGCACTTGATGCACAGTACTGTTATGAGAAATGGTTTGATTGAAGTTATTTTGCCTATTCTCATCAGCAAAGAGAAGATTTCAATAGCTGGAGACCCACCTGCATTATTTGGAGCTATATTATGAAAGATGGATAAAACAAATTATTCATAATTTTAATTTAGAAGGAAGAGATATAATCTTGAAATCATACTATTAAGACAAAGAAGGAAATTCATTCAATAGATATATTTCACTCAAAAAAATATAAAAATCTCATATAAATCTCCTAAATCAATAAAGACCAGTACAAAAGCACATTAACAGGCTAGAGAAAAATGGGGTGAAATATATTTAAAATGACCAAGTTCATTTTCCTACCTTTGTACCTATTCATTAATGGGCTTCAATGTGGTCCAAAAGGAGTCAACATCATAACTCCTATAAAAGTCAGTTCAGAACACATATTTACCACCAGAGAAGACTAATTCCAAACAAAATATAAATTAAGAATAACATAAGCTTGAAGAGGACGGAGAAGGAAGGCTTCAGGGTAAGTTCTGGAAATTTCAGATATTAATAGTGATATTTCTATAAGAACTAGAGATCCCAGCTGACACCTGTGTCTATTGTGCTAGGCACATAGACATACATTTCAACACCTACAGCTAATATTGTTTTATTTAATGTATCAGAATTGTTTACTTTAACGAGATTTTGTTCTTTTTAGGGGAAAAAATTTTAAGACTGTTGTCTTATTAGTGCTGAAGGCTGCAGTACAGCAAGGGTATTGTGAAAAGTTTATTAAGAAATGGAAGGGAATGCTTTACAAGTCTAAGCCAGGGGCCGATGACCTTTGCTGACCTCCGTGTTGGCCCTTCCTCCCCAACCCTCAGCAAGTAGCAGCAGCCTCCTCTGCAGAAAAATATGTGGTGGCTGCCTAAAACTTTGGTGGCAGCCGCAGCTGGTGGGGGAGGAGGCTGCTTCCCAGGTATGCCACAGAAAGAAGAAGCTCATCTCATGGGTCCTCAGGCACACCACAGAAAGAAGCTGCCCAACGTGGCTCCATTTGGCGACAGCAGGCTACAGAAAAGAGCAACTCTGGGTAGGTTCTTTGCATGGCACATGGGGGTATGGGCATGGAGAACCCTTACGCCCCAGCCGCAACTGAAAGAAGCCACTCAGGATGGCTTTTGGTGGCAAGAGTGGCAATTTCTGTTGAGCCACTAAGGGTGCCACCTGCCACTCTGAATGCACTCCCATGCTACTATCAGCACACGTGCTGGGGGTTGTCTGTCCCTGGTCTAAGCCATCATCTGATCCCAATCCTGCAATTCATATGCAAGTAGATTTTTATGCCCCCATGGAGCCACACTGATTTCTATGGATGATGAAATATCTTGCCTACAGTGCTTTGTGATTATGTACACTTTCACTCATGTTGCCCTGTACTTCAATTACTGTTGGAAAAGTAAGACCTTAGCAAATCTGTTTCAATGATAGAATCTTGCACCTTGCATGTGGGTGGCAGGGTTCACCCATATGTAAACGATTGCTTAATCAAGACCATAATGCTCTTCTATTGAAAAACATTTGCCAAGGTCTCTGAAATGAAAGACTTCTATACTAGAGTGATGAGGGTGTTGTGGCATAAATAGAAGGTCATAATGTATTTACGCTGGAGAACATCTGTAGATTAACAACATAGGAAAGTGTACAAAGACACTAAGCACTTCAAGTTGTAATTCAAGCATTCAGAGTTGCACCTTTCGAGGGAAGAATACTTTATGCTCTGGTCTCCAGCAAGAAATTACTGTCTTTTAAATAAACAGTCAAGGTATGAACTGTAGTTTGTAAACAATTCCCAACCTATATTAGTCATAACCTATCAGGTTATTAAAAGTCATATTGAAATTATTTGAAGAAAAGAAATTACTCCTGTGTTCTGTGGAAAACAGAATTTACCTTGGACATCATCCATTCCAGTTAAACTCACAGGACCATTATTTCTAATGGAAGCTGGGAAACTACCTCAGTGCATTCTATGAGGATGACATCCAGATATACTTTTCCATTCCACTCATATACTTGTCCTACTATTACTATCATCCCTCTTCCTCTCCTACCTAGTGTTTCTACATTACTTGCAGTATATCATCCTTCTTTAGGCTGTCATTTATCTACAGGATGTTTGTACAGCAACAACCACAATGGGGCCCAGATTAATTAAGGCCATAGGCACTACCATAACACAATTAATAATAAGATTATTCTTTACTAATCTTGTTAGAAACACCAACACTTAAAAGTTTCAGAATATAAGATTAATCTAAGTAAATCACAGACTCCTTTTTCCCTTGAAGATTAGTACAGAATTTAATCTTTTTTCATTTTCTAATATGCAGAGAGAAAAAAACTTCTAGCACCTTAAAGTGCACATTATACAGTTTCATAACACAGAGGTTCTCCCTCTATACTTACTGCTGCCAAATTACTTTACAGTTTCTATGTATCATTCACTCTTCTTACACACACACACACTTTAGCTATATAGAAGATCTTCCAAATTGGTAGCCACTTCAATTTTTAAACACTCTTGGATCAATGGAGGGGAGGGGGACAGCTGTTGAGCCATCCACCTCTTTGATGAACACACCAGCTCGGAGGGCAAATACCTCTTCCTTTCTCTATTTACAGCTATGAACACTTTCTCTGGGGAATAAGATAATTACCAGTTTCCTCTAGAAAGAGAACAGAAGAACTTGACTTAGAAGACTGTATTATAGCATGACAGAAGGGGGTGATTTCCTTACCTGACTTCTATGCCAATTACCAAGCAGTGGCTTAAAATTAGGACCTACTGAGAGCTAGCACCTGCCTACTGTCACTGGATCAAGAAAGAAAAAAACAGAAATGCAGTAATATAGATAGTTATGCAACTAATTAACAGTGTTAAAATAACAAAATTCCACATCCCAAATTCAAATCATGAAACACTTAAGGGAAACATTCTGTAAAATGTTAAATAAACTAAAGCACATATGGGATAACAGGCAATTTATTCCAAAAGATTTGGGTCAGCTATATAGGAAAACAAACTAAAATGGTTTCCTTTATTGTCATCAGCTTTTTTTAAGCAGCCTTTCAGACTTGGCTAACCATAATTTCCACTCTAGTTTTTAATTATTTACATTTTTCTGTATGTAATAACATTGCTATCCAATAGTTGCTTCTTATTATAATTGTTATGTGCTTAAAAAAAAGAACGGATAAAAAGGATTCTGGAACTTATATTTCCAGCAATCAGTACCAGACTTCTTTCTAATTACTTTGTCCACTTAATGGGAGAAGTTTCTTCATCAAACAGATAATTCTTGACCTTTCCCAGATAAGTGGCAGAGATGAAGAAGTAAGACTGATAAAGATGACTTCCCGGTCATAGGGGACTAGCTCAACACCTGGTTAAAACATAACAAAATTATTCATAGCAACGGTATGATCCCTGAAAAAGTCACGTAGATGCTAGAAGCAATGTAGAAGATTGGGAAATGTCAAAGAATACAAGTTTTAGTAAAGATAATCACATGGATACAAGGTATTACACCTCTGACTGACTACTCATGGTTAAGAAAGAAGTATTTACTTTGTATTCACCAGAGTGAAAAAAATTGTCAAAGATATACAGGTTGGGTATCCTTAATCAGCAAAGGACTTTCAATTGGTTTTGCATAGGTGATTAAACTCACTGATTTCTTCTGAACTTAGAATAGGGCTTTTTTTTTGCCATGCTCTACTACTGTGTATGAAGATTGTGTTGGATTTGGTCATGTTATTATTTTATATGGGAATGTCTGCAGTAATTATCCTGAACTAGTAACAGATTTTTCCTTGTGTCATGGTATGCACATCTGTGCAACACTAGGTTATGAACTATGTAACTTTTCTGCTCACTTTTGCAATATAATTCTATGGTTTGATGTCAATTATGCCATACAGGGTTGCCTTCTGAATGCTTTACCTTATTGTTATGGTATCACATTTCCTGCAACATCAAGCGTATGTGCAGTTGTAAAGCATGTAACGTGGTTCAGACCACCAGGGCTAACTCTCAGTACAAGCTAGAAAGGTACATGACAAAGAATGCAAATTGAGCTCCTTGCCTCAGATGGAACAAAGGAAATCACCTCAGCACAGGAAGAGGAGAGACTGAAAAGGGATTGAAAAAAAAATACAGACAGTTTGAACAATAAGGTGCTTTTTACCAGACAGACCCACACCATCTTGAAAACAACTCCAACAAACTGAGCCTATCCACTTGGCCAGGAGGGCCAAGACTGACAACAGAACACCACCATAAATAGACAGCATGTTGGAAAGTGGAAATTGAAGTCTTTTTATTTGAAAATCTTCCACTAGTCTGAAGCATTCTTAAATGATCAGATTATCATCATTACAACCTAGTGCAAAATATGCTACCCTGGTTTTAAAGCACTCCACTATTTATCATACTAAAGTACGTTAATAAAATTTAACATGCTCTTACTCTTGTTTGTAAAGCCAGCATATTTTTTGGTTTCAAACACTGCTTTAACATTTATTTTTCCTTTAAAAGAGCATCTCTACAAGTTAGTCGTTATTGCATTGAACGAAAAAGGTACCATTAAGAAAAGAACTTGCCATTTCAAATGTCCAAAAGATTATTATCTTTATATTCCTCTTCTGTTTGTCTAATAATGTTCCATGTAATATGTAGCTCAAAGTTCTGTTTTTAGGGTTATTAATGGCAAACTTGTTACTTTGGGAACAGGAAATTGATATAAAACTCTTTTATCGCTCCAATAATATTACGTAGGAGTCTTCATGCTAGCCTGTCTTCTGATTTTTGAGCACTTTGCTCTTCAACTATAGTATATGCCTACCAAATGCAGTGGCTGAGTTTGAAAGATAGATGGTAATGCAAACCTTACACTAGCGGTGTTAAATGACATTTTCTCAAGTATCTTATAATACGGTAGTTAATGAAGAATCAATGACTTGGAAAAAAAACAAGAGACAGTGAGCATATGAAAATATGGCTTATTTGCTAACAAATAAATGATTAGTCAGTAGTCCATGCTGTCAACTTTAGTCTAATGAAATAATTACTCTATAGTAACACCATGCCATGAATCCTAAACAAGAAAGGTCTGTTCCTCCCTTCCAAACAGCACTTTTCTTCTGTCACTATTGGAATTAGCGACAGACAACTTTCTCTTTAATTTCCTTCTTAATAAAAGGTGCAGAATCACACAAGTCACAACCACAGATTTGAGAGATAATTGTACTGATGGCATACACACAAATGAACTTAATGTACATTATGTATCAATACAGGTAGCACTGGTGAATTGCTGAGTCCTGATCACTTTGAATCTTAAATCATCTGTTTTCACTATAAAATTCATTGTTTGTTATTTGAAATATTTTTTCTCCTATGCTATACTCTAGTTGTTCTAACTCGTAGTCTAATTTTACAATTACCAGCTATTCTGCACAAGAGGAAATAAACTCTGACTAAATCTGAATGATAACTCAATGGATTCCCCTCTTACCTCTATATCACTGAGCTATTTGAATTAAGTACTGTTCAGATAACCAAATGATTTATAAACGTTGGATACATTTCTGGCACATATGACTATATAATGAAAGATTCATTGTTCAGCAAATGCATGAATAACCTTTCCAAAAAACTTACCTCTCCAACTGAACAGATCTACATTAAGAAATAAAAGATGTAATGAACTACGATGAAGAATCATAGTCTTCAAAGACCACATTCAGTATTCAAAATGCCTAACTGTGAATGTAGTCTATTGATGCTAGACTGAGGGTTGTTTTTTTTTTTATAGTACTGTTTGTCTTGCAAGACCTAAGGCAAAACTAAAATGGAAGATGTTTAAGTAGCCAAATATCACTGAGCTATCACCCCAGTAACTGGAAGGAAAGTCAGCACTGGCAATGTTCCATGAGTTCTCCTGTAGCGGTGATGATTGCTGCCATGACTAGCAGATGTCACACAATTCAAATACAGCGTATAAGAAAATCATGTAAAAGAAAGGAGAAAGATGAAACATGAAAATACAAATCTCCCTTCTAGGATTTCACATGCAATTTCTGAGTTAGCTAAGCTACTATTTGTGACTTTAAATATATACTTTTAATAACAAAGCACAGAACTCCTTCTATGAGAGTCCGCCTGTGGACCTTGTTTGTCTGAAGCCATATTTTGATTGACTAATTATTTCTTTTTGAGGATCTCTCAGTCACGCAGTTTTAGCAATAAGATGAAAATGGAGCTGGGCTTCTGGTGACAGTAAAATAGAGAGAAAGAGTTTAGATAATTCTTCTGTTTTTAACAAAGGTTATCATAAAAATTATCGAATACATTCAAGATTATACTAAAAGTATACATCTCTAGTTACATAAACAGAGATCTCCATTTTTCTGTTTTCTCTTGCTAGTAACTGCTTTACATAATGGAAGGACAAACTACAACTTCATTTTAAGAAAAAAATAAGGAGTCTTTCTCTAAAAGCAATAAGCCATGTCAGCAGATACCCGGGGGAGTGGGGTTGTCTACACTGTTGTGGGTCGATGCTGTAGAGTTGATTGAGTAGGCTGAAGAGACTCGTTCAATTGATACCAGAGAAGCTTTCTATTCAACACCATTAATCACCTCCCCCCTCACATATACACAAAAAGGATTAAGGCTGCATTGACTTGAGGGTGTCTCTCATTAATGCAATGCCAAAGTATAGCAACTACATGCTAGCAACAGTATAGACCAGGCTATTAGTAAGCTCTTGTGCACTTCATGCAATATGCCCAGTGCAACATTTTATTTACAGTAAAACATACACATATATGCCATATAATCTCATCTTGGGACATACTGATAACTATTTGGCAAGACTAAATAGCTGTCTCCATCAAGAGAGGTCAACATTAAGTTACAAGAAAAGTAGTGGAGACAGAATTCTGGATGTCTATGAGAAACTCCCCTTCTACAGAAATGTTTGGAATGCAAGGCGAGTTTATTTTCTCCTGTCACAGCTCTCATCAACATCACTGCAAATCCTAGAGGACTGAGGCCTCCTTACAGACTAAGGGTCATTCACATATATTTCTGACTAAGTTCTCAGGGTGGTCTGGCTGTATTCAGTTAATATCCATCACTGGAAATCTTATCACAACACCAAAGCTTTTGTGCCCATCTGTCCAATGGCTGTGTATTGGCACTCTTCAGTACACAAGCTTCATGTATTTCTCCTACTGTGCAATTATACTTGGAGATGCAAAGCTCCCAAAATGCTGTCTCAATGGTATTATTGAATATTCAGTTTTGTATTACTTAACCTTCAGGTGAGTGAAAATAGTGCTCTGAAAAAGATTACAATGTTATTTATAAAATCATGGCAGTATTGAGAAGAGAAAGAAGTGACAGCACCAATCAGTTTTTAGACTCAGTCCATACTTTATGAAGACTACAAAATGAACCCTCAAGAAGGGGTTTAACAATATATAGTTTAACTTAAATCTTCTACCCCAGGCTTGGCTATTACTAGAATTTGCACCTCAGGACAGTTCAAGGTCAAGATCCTCTCTCCTCAAACAGCCACTTCTACATCCCTTTAACAGGTAATGAGTCACCTACCTCAGTCAACCAGTAGAATCAGCACATATTAATAAAGTAGGATATTTTAGGCAAGCACTACAAACGTGTTGCATTTGTAATATCATCCACTGTATGTTTTGTTATAAATATTTATATAGTTCTACAAGAATACACATACTTTTTTTTGAAAAATATAAATTACATAATAATAAACTGCAGTTATTTAATCCTCACTTGAAAAAATAGAATTGAAGATATTATATTCTGGTATGAACATTAAATCTGTCTGATGTGCTGTAAATGAAACTTGACATCTGACCACACACTGGCTGATCCATTGCCTTCTTAATATACAAACTCCATAAAGTAGACAGTGTAACATAAAGAATAACATAGTGAGTGCAACCAATAACTAGCAGTATGGTAAATAAAAATCCTGAAGAGAATCATAATGAGGATTCACTTTATCATAAGAAATATTTCACTGAGTAAATTAAAAGTTATGCACATTGACATAGCCTGCATACTCAAGCAGATGTTGCTGTTCAAAAGAAATATTGATTAGTCACCTTATATAGTGTCTTCCATTTCTCTTTAAAAACAAACTAAATCAAATTATTGTTGAAGAGTATTGTCCACATTGAGTGATGACATATATGGCACAGAGAAATAAAACTCTTAATTTACATATGATTAAACTTAAAACAATGGTAGAACCATCGGCTATACCTATATTGGCAAATTAGTCTGGACTAAGGAAGCTTAGTCCAGACTAATTTTACCCATGGCTACACTTGGCTTTGCTTAGTTCAAACTAAGAAATTTCTTGGTTTGAACTAGGCAAAGCTTAGTCTGAACTAATAAGTACTGGCACTAGTCCAGGCTTACTCACTTAGTTTGAACTTCAGTTCAAACTAAGAGCGTTCAATACATGAACTAAGGCTTCGTTCGAACTTAAAAAAGTTCAAACTAAGCCATTTGTTTGAAGTAACCGCACGTTCTAGTTCAAACTAAGTGTTAGTTTGAACTAGAACACGCATGGTTAGTTCAAACTAAAAAATCCACGGTTAGTTCAAACTAGTCCAAGGTTAGTTCGGACTAACCTCGAACTTCTTTAGCTCAGAATAGCAAGTCCAAACTAAAATTTCAGATGTAGACATAGCCACTGATTTCAAATCACAGACACTTAATTTAATGTAAATACTTTTTGGTTAAAGTTGGGCATGTATTTATGTACTTTGCGTAACCTGGGTCTGAATGAATTGCCAAAGCTCAGACATAAACTCTGCAGTATGGCTGGGAAGAAAACTCAGATCTGCGCCTTAAACACAGGATCATGCTTCCCCCTTAGAAAGAAAAGCAGCAGACAATCTGACTGGAAATGTGGCAAACAAATAAAAATTCAGCATTTAAAAAAAACACAACCTAGTCATATATACCAAGCTCTGTATTTCTTATTTTTAAAACTGAAACTCTATAGTCCTACTAAATTCATTTGAAGATTATGTACGCACTGAAATCCTTCCACATACTTTCTGAGGTTAGTAGCCATAGGTAACTCACTACAGAGCATGGCAGCCCAAGATTACCATTTTCTTATTTTCACTCAGAGAAGCAAATAAATCTACAGAGTTATAGGTTACTGTAATAGTTGCTGAAAACTATAGCTCATCATATAAGAAGTACCTACTTGTCATGACAACAGAATAGTGGAGTTGAGCGGTATAGCTCCACCATGGTTGAGATTCTAGTTTAACAGAAGGGTTAAAGCTTTGCTTTCTTAAAAAAAAAAAAAAAACAAAACAAAAAAAAACCCTCCTTCAAATGGCAAAACACAAAAACACAGAATGTAAACTATGAAGAGCATTTTATTTTTTCATGCTGCTTTGATAACAAGGATTTCTGAAAAAGCAAGTATTCAGAAATCACCCTTTTAGGTAATATTTGACTGGATCATCTGACCTTTCTTCACACCACTTTTGGAAGAAATCTAAATACTCTGGGTATGTCTACAGTGCACACCAAAGACCTGGACTTGTGGATGTGGTTCTTCCAAGCCCATGTTTGAGCATCACACTGCACTGTAAATCTGGGCTTACAATTGCTAGACCCTGGCCTCATGGCCATGCTAATATGCCCACATTGTATTATGCTGATCTTCTGACTCATACCAGTGACTTGACGTGCATTCACACTGTAAAATGACAACGCTTGGACCCATGTTGTGATGGGATTTGAGCTCTGGCCAACCCCCTAGCAAATTCTGAGTGCCTCCTAATCCTACTCAGATTGATTTATGTCTGAGCCTCAATTTAGAGTGCAGTAGCTATACCCTCAGACTCGTCCTTTCTTCACATTGTTGCCCCTCACTTGCAAAATGCAGTTGCTTCAGTTTTCTATAGATAGCATTTGTCTATATAGCACTTTATGGTGATTATAATGGCAAATAGCAAACCTAACACATTTCACAGTGTAGCTACTCCTGTGAAAGCCTCAAAAGATTATCAGTGAACTCAGTAGTGGTAACGCAGATTAAATTCCAAAATGCACAAAATGTGACTCTCAAGTGCCGCTCCTTTGATGCCCTAGGGTGAGGGGCAGTGGAAGCTAGTAGCAAAGCCTACACGTTAAGCTGCTGAACCCTTTTCATGATAAGCCCTATTTTCGGTTGTTGTAGTTTTGCCAGATTTTAACCATTTGAACTGAAATTATCTGTGAGAGATGTCCACATCAGGCTAAATTTGGTTTTTTTAGAGAATTTCAGCCAAAACAGTGCAGCTGCTTCCAAGAACACAGTTAGAAAAAAATAAAGTATTTTGCTCATGCTTGCTTTCAAAAGTTCTAGTGCCCCAGGCTTTGGGGAAGGGACTTGAAATCACACATGTTCATTAGGGAATTCTTATATCTTAGTAGCTAAATTCCACCCAAATTCCAACCATACTGAGCATGCTCCAGCCTGGGGCTGAGAAGGGCTCCCCTGCCACCACAGCTCTGGGCTGCTGCGGGCTATGCCAGGCCCGGATCTGGGCACCTGAAGTAAGGGCAGTGAGTCTGTGCTATCGAAGACTCTGCTGCTAGTCCCAGGCAGCGTGAAAAAGTTAACTGATCTAAATGCAAATAGGACAAGCATCAGCCTTGTGAAGGATGGAAGGAAATGGCCTGGGGGTGGGAAGAGAAAAGCTGATAATGAAGACTGCTGGGGATTGTGGGAGACAGAAAGACTGGGATTAAGGGGGCTGGTATGGAGTGTGGGACTGGGCACGTACCAAAGAAGCCAGGCATAGAAACTGGGACTGATGGGGACTAGGAGTCAGGGAGAGAAACTGAAGAGCAAGGAAGACTGACATCAAATGAGACGCCAGGGGACAGACCTGTCAAGTAAACTAGCTTAGAGAACCAATGAGGAGAGATGGACAGACCTCATGAGGAGCTGGAACATGAAGGGAAAACTGGGACTGGCTGGGGAAGGAAATGAGAAAAAGAGCTGGGAGGCAGAGTGAGGCAAGAAGACATATACAGAGTGTGGGTGAACCAGGGACAAGCTAAGTGTGGAGAATGGGACTGCAACAAGGAGCTGGGATGGAAAGTGGCAGGAATGAGATAGGAATAGAAGAGATGGGACGGAGAAGGAGGGATTATTCTTGAAGGGAATGGCGGAAGAGTCTGTGCTTACTAGAGGACAGGCCTCTCTAAGACCTAAAATGAAATCAAATATTCTCAAGTCTAGCAATTCCTCTGCTGTCAGCAAATATCCGTGAAACTCACCAGCAAACAGAGCATCCCACCCCCCTCTGGTGCTGGTCCATGCAGGATGACAACCTACGACAAAAATGAGTTACTTCATTAGCTCAAGTGTGCAAAGGTCTGTGCAGTGGACTTAAAAGGTTCCTCTCCTGTTGTTGACCGAGTATGATGCCCAATGGTGGCTAGCCATTTTTCCAGTTTTCTTTTGTACATAAAATATGTTGAAAGAATGTTAATATTTCAAAGTCAAGCACACAAAAGTTAGAAAACAACAAAATGAAGGCTGCCTATGGAAATACCCCTTGTCTGTGTGCATGATGATATGATCTTTAATTACATGAACACACACCAATTTTTTTTACAGGACCCTGCCTCATTCAATGAAAGGCATAGATCCACTCTAAGGATGGAGCTTTCCTGTGCAGTGAAGGAGACATTGTCTTTATCACCCGCAATTTGCTGTTGCAGAAGTTGAAAGCTGTGTAGTGAATGAGTCAGGGACAACTGGTAGTAAATGAGTCAAAAGATAGTTTTGAGAGAAAGGGTGGCTCCAAAATCAAGGCAGTTCAACACTGCTCTCTGGAACTGAATTCCATTCCTGCTTCTAACAGAACTCTTGTGTGATGCTAGAGAAGCAAACCAAACCAAACTGTTTATAGCTGATCACTAACTGAATGTTCCTCAATTTTGGGGGGTGATCAACTTGAGACCGTGGGGTATAATTTGCAGAATGATGAATGCTCAGTGCAGAAACTGAGATCAATGGGAGCCAAACTTCAAACATATGAAATGCTATATAATGCTAAGTACTCTGTACAATCAGGTCCTAGCTGTCTCAGATTAGGCACCCAAAATTAGTGGATACTTTTGACTTTAATCTGTCTATACTTGGTCATCTCATAAGGGTGTTGAACAAATACATTTAATATTGTGAAGCACGGAGATACTACAGTGATTAATTTGTCCTCGGGGAGAGTCTGAATGGTGTGTAATAATAACTAGGCAGAAAAAGAAAAATATTGTACAACAGCACCTTAAGGATATGTCTATACTGCAATTAGACACCCAGAGCTGGCCCATGCCAACTAACTCAGGCTTGTGCATCTTAGGGAAAGGAGCTGTTTAAATGTGACGTAGACCAATAGTTCCCAACCTGTGGTCACAGGTGGCCTCTGAAGGTACTGCAGGTGGTCCGTGGGAGGAAAAAACAGAGAATGTTGTAATAATATAATCCCATGTACCTCTTATGTATCACATTCAATGTTGTATTATTAACAATGTAATTTGCTTCACAAACATCCTAGTGTAATACAACATCCTCTGAATTTAAATGGTGGCACTTTTGCATGATGTCAACGTGAACCAACACTCTTTGGACATTTTGCGGTTCGAATGTAGTCTGCAAAAGCTTTTGATGATGAGGTAGTGGTCTGCATAAAGGAAAAGGCTGGGAACTGCTGGTGTTGACAACACAACCACTTCACAGGATCCTAGAGCCCAGGCTCCTAGAGCCCAGGCTCCAGCCTATGCCTAAACACCTATCTCGCAATAAAAAAGCCCAGTGAGTGCGAGCCCGAGTCAGCTGGCATCAGCTGGCTATACACTTTTAATTGCAGTATTGATATTTAAGTGAGCATCCTCCAGCCCAGTCACTAAATGAGGTATGGCCTTGTGAAAAGACCTTTGTCATGATGCATATACATTAGACAGCAAATTAAGCTTGTACAAGTAGCAACATTGTAGAGAGTAAACAGTATGAAGTGGAAAGGAATGCAGATGTCTTTCCCCTTAACTTGTTTCTACTTCCGTATTTTTAAAGTTTGGGGTGGAAAAGGCACATCTGTCATTCAATGTAGCTTCTGTCTCTTGATCACTCCAAGTACTGGTTACTTATGGAAAAGAACAATTTCCCAAAATTTAAAAAAATATAAAAAAAAAATTGAAAAGTGCATCAGTGACCAGATCTGGGAAACAAGGGAAAATTCTAATTAAAAATAAGACAAACTTGCTCTGACAAGTATGGGCAGCTATGGTCATACTGAAACATGAATTTACAGAGATTTTCACATTGCAACACATGTTAAAAAAACTAGTGACGTGAGAGGAATACACTATATTTTAGAACTTCTCAAATCCAATCTTGTTACATAAGAGCATGAGGAGATCTTCCATAATTTTTGCTGCAGTATAATTATTATTTAAACATTTTTAAAAAGTGATTTGCTAATACTAATGCTATGTAATGCCTGCAAGCTAATATCTTCTCTGTTTCAGAAACATATAGACTTCTTTAGGAAAGAAAGCTCTGCATTACACATAATGGCTAATGAGATCATAAACTGAAATTCCATTTAAGACTATTTTTGTGGGCTTTAATACAATTACCATAAAAAAATCTTAGTTTTGTGATACTCAAACTGTAGCTTGTGAGCTGCAAGTGGCTCTTTAATGTGTCTCCTGCAGCTGTTTGCAGCAAATGATACTAAAACGCTGTGTGGTTACCTACTAACCAATCTAAGTTATTAACCAATAAGGATGATTTTACTGTTATTTACTAATTAAGTTATCAACTTGCACTAAGTTCTCAACTCGTTTGCTTTGAGAATTTTACTTACACACAGAAAATATTTTCCCTCAGATTGTGTAAATATAAACTGCAATATGAAAGAAACAATAGACACTGTTGTGGCTTTTTTGTGGTAATGTTGATCGCTACTGGCCTCCAGAACTATTGAGGTCTGAGTACGCTGCCTACGCTTAAGGGTCATAGTTCATTTTAATTACTAAATGGGCTGTAATTTATTAATCACATAGCTAATCTCTAATACACGTCAAAGGCAGAAATTCTTGCTTTCAAACATAATTAAATTGCTCTCCACTCTGGATGCTAACTTCCATAAAAAAAAACATCATTTTCCTTCTCTAGCTTAGTGATCAGCATCACTTAAGTGCTCTCATCCTCTTAAGGTGACTTTTAACTGATCTCAGCAATGAAGAAGTCGGTGAACAATCTCTCTACTTTCATCAGCAGGTGTTACTACCGCTAATATGAATTACTACCATTTACACACCAAGTGCCAAAGAAAAGGTGAGCAACTAACGTATAAAAATAAAAATAGTGAAGTAATGTGATTGCACCTGTAAAAAGAGGTAATAAAAAGGATGACAAACCAATTACCATAAACACATGTAAACAATCTTCTCCTAACTAAATCAATAAGATACGGTGCTAACTTTTGCAGTGTATGCAGACTAGCTCTAAAAGATGACCGCACAGCAGCAATGGGGGGTGTCAAAATGGGATGAGTTACAAATTTAGATATAATTTTCACAAGCTACCTAGCTTTCATTCATGTGTCAAAAAACGCCTAGAAATCAATGACAGAAATAGATCTTTCATACTGCATCTTTTTGCCAATGCATATTTAGAATGAAGACTGTGAAATGCATTTCAATTTATTTTTTAATTTTTTTCATGGGTTGTGACAGAGAAAAAGGTACATTTTACAAAAGGATTACACAGAATACATACTCCACTTCCTAGTCTTATAGTATGTGTCTGACATTCGGCGTCGTCCCCCCCCCCCATAATTATAGTCAATACAGAGTAAGGGCATCTTGTTGAGTGGGCATGGTAATTCTCAGTATTCTCTCCAGGACTTAAAATTAGGGAAGGTGGGGGGTACTGGGGTATTTCACTAAATTGGTGTAACACTGTTACTAGCTGACAACGGGGAGGGGGGGGTGGAGTTAGGGAAATCCCTGGTGGCTAGCCTTTCCACATCTTGTGAAAACTGATTTGACTTCCATATTCTAGCCAGTACTCTTAGTAGGTCACCTCCTGCCTGCCTTTTTTGGGCCATCTGTAGCTACTGCCAGCTTGGAGCGTGACTATGAACAGTCTCCCTCCTCCTCAGTTCTCTCTGTCTGCCACAACCCAGGCACTGGTGAACAGAAACGCCCCTGACTTGCAGTCACTTCTCTGCACACCTATGGGAAATTTAAAAAAGCAAGCTTTACTAGACTAACAGGGCTGCCCCTTTGGAGCCTGGGAAATGATGGTTGGGTGTCAGCATCCAAATCACAGCCAGAGGTACCCTCTGCTTCCTTTCTAGGGAGGTGAAATGGCAGAACCGCAGGGGAAAGGAGGCGGAGACCTGCTTCTACCTGCAGATCCGTAGGGAAGGAAGGGGGCGATGAATCAGTCTAGTCTCATCTTTGCAGATTTCTTCGCTGTCCTGCTTCTTTCCCCAATTCACATTTCCCCGGTTGCCCTAAATCCTCCAGCCCAGCGTGCACAGGCTCATCACGCCTGTCAGGGATGAAGGCTGCAGCCACCGCTCTAGCTACATGCCAGGGGAAAGTTGACTTGTCACCAACTCCATCCCCCCTCTGTTGAATACGCTGCACCATCCACCCACCCACCCACCGCGGACCCTCCCCCCTCGCCCACGCGCCTCCTCCGCCCGCGCCGCTAATGCAAGGGGAGATTTGTAATGACTCTTCTGTCACAGCATCTGCATTTCTCCTCGGCGCCGCGAAGGTGCCCCCGGCGGCATGCAAGACTGAAATAGCGCAGGCCAAGTCCTACCTGTGCAGGGCAGCCGCGGTTGCTCGGCGGGACCGGCCCCTAGCGGCGCCCCGCTCCCGCTGCAGACACCTGGCCGCGGCGCACCCCGCCCCCCGCCGGCTCCGCGCGCGCGCGCCCGCCTGACGCGCTGAGGCAGCGGCCCGCCCTTTCCCGGCGCGCGCGCGGGGGGCTCGCGCCAGGCGGGGCCGAGGGGGTGCGGCAGCGGCGGGCCCTGATTGGCCGGGGGTGATGTCACTCCCGGGCCGCGCGCGCGGGCTGGGATTGGGAAGCGTCTCAGCCGCAGCGGCGGCTCCGCAGTGACTCCGGCGCGGCCATGGGCGGGGGGCGAGGGGCGCTGGCCCGGTGCAGCCCGCTAAACCCGGGGGCCGGCCGGCCGGCAGCGGCCCCCCCCCCCCCCCCGCTTCCTGCACGGGGGGCCGCCTGCGTGTCCCCGCCGGGCCGCGGCTGGGGTGGGCGGGGAGCTAGTTGACAGGAGCATAGAGGCTCAGGGGGGCACTCGGAAAGGCACCTTGAAAGACGGAGTCATGAGGACCCCGCCCCCAGGCCGTCAAAATCTTGTGGGTTTAATACCGCATTGGTCTTCCCTTTGCAGGTGGGGAGCCGCCAAGCAGGGCGGGCTCAAGGGATTGTGGCACCCCCAGCCAGATTTTGATTTGTTGTCCCCCTCTTCTCATTCAGGGAGGTGGAAAACGGTTTTCCAAAGTGCATAAATCTCCAGCATCTGCCTGCAGAGGGATTTAAAGTGCACTCTGCCTCCATGACTTAAGCTGCAGGTTGCCTGAGCTGCTAGGAAAGAGTTGAAGGGGGGGAGCCAGCCTGATCTTCCAGGGGGCTAGGCGCCCCTAAGAACTGTCACCTGAAGCCATGTCTCTTGCCTCACAGTAGAGCCAGCCCTGCCTTCAAGTGACACCCAGACATGTCTTCCAGCCACAAGGGCCACAGGTTTACTTCAGAATAAAATAACTTCAGTGTCTGACATACTCAGATCCAACCGCATAGCCCTGCTAGTCTGATTCAGTAGAACAAGGAGTCCTGTGGTACCTTTTAAGACTAAAAAAATCTATTTATTGCATGAGTTTTCATAATTCTTTTTGCAACCAAGAAGGCAGAAACATACTTTTTATTTTATTAAGCAAATAGATTCTGATGTAATGACAAAGAAGGAGTCCTGTGGCACTTTTTAATACAAAAATTTATTGCATGAGTTTTCACAGTTCTCTTTCCAACCAAGAAGGCAGAAACATACTTTTTATTTTATTATGAAAAGAGATTGAGGTAATGACAAAGAAGGAGTCCTGTGGCAATTTTAAACCCTAACAAATTTGTTGCATGAGCTTTCACAGTTCTCTTTGCAACCAAGAAGGTAAAAATATACTTTTTATTTTATTAAGAATCTAGATTCTAATGTAATGACAAACAAGGAGTCCTGCAGCACTTTTTAAAACTAAAATTTATTTATTGCATGAGCTTTCATGGACACAAATCCCACTTTGTCAGATGCTTTGAAGATGGGGGAGTGTCAAAGAGTCTGACAAAGTGGGATTGTCTCCCAGGAAAGCTCATGCAATAAATAAATGTTAGTCTTTGGAAGTGCCACTGGATGCCTTGTTTGTTTGCTGAACTAAACCAGGTGTTCCCAACATTTTCTCTGCCATGGCACACCACCATATAGTTTCCAAATGAACTCATGAATATTCATGAGCCAATCCCAAGCTTTTTTGAGTAGGTTTTCAAAATATATCATGGCACACTTGCATAGACCTGACAGCACACCTGGTTGAGAAACAATGAAGTAGACTAACATTTGCAACCCTCTTGGCACTGGTATAATGATGTGACTCTGAGGTCTATGAGTACACCTTTAATTCCTGCATCCAGGAATGCCCCTGGCCCAAGAAAAGACCCCAGGCCTGAGCGCTGTAAACACACCACCATGGCAGATCTGGGGCTCCAGTGCCAGGAGTCTGTGCTTGAGCCCCATAAGCCCAGCACCAGCAGTGTCTGTGCCTGCATCTTAAGCAAACTCTGAATTGTGGTCATGTGCACAATCACACAGAAAAGCAGACCAGGAAGGACTGGAGGCATGTTAATGCCAGGGCACAGACCAGGTGAGTGGGAAGTGTGGAAGCAATGGAAAATCAGGTGGGTTTGGAAGAGCAGATCAGTGGGAGCAGGTCAGGTGAGGTCCCAAGCCATTTGAAAATACTAACATATGAGGCCCTACTTAATTTGCAATATTGCAAATCCCACAATATTAGGCTTCCACCTAAATTTTGTTTCTAATCAGCTTACTTGGCACAGTCCACAATTTTGCATACATTTTGAGATTTGCAACACACACATCCCATTACTGCAATAGAACCCCGTTTATTTGAGTTGATAGGGGCTGGGGCTCGGGCTGTTATTCCCAGGTGAAGAGGCTCAGGCAATGAGCCCCATCCACAGTAGAACTCCTGCTATCAGCTACATGCAGTAATGAGTGCAATTTAGTTGCAGCAAAATGTTTGGTTACCAAAAAAATGAGTAGGCATAATATAATACTTGCGTGTTTATTATTGTTCCAGCAAATATTTCTGAAATAAATAGGTCCTCTGACTTTCCCAAATTACCACAACTCATAAAGATCCATTATTACTTTACCATGATTTTCTATGTCTTGGCTGCTGTTCAGCTGCAATTATTTGACAATCATCCTGCAATTCAAGTAGGGTCTTATGTAAAGGCTTTGAAATCCCACCCAGACTTCAGCTGCAATGAATTCTGCAACCACTTTAGCTTCCCTCACACACACACCCCCCCATACTTATGGGTATAGGACCAGTTCAGGCTCCAGCACAATTTAGAGCAGTTTTAGGATTGCTTTAAATAACCTTCAGCTACCACAGTTCCTAAAATTTAGCAGCTTGTTGGTGGCGATCACTGGCATGTCACTCCTGTGCTCAGGATATTGGGAGGCCGAAATGAAGCTATTTATACCAGTGATATGAAAAGTCAATTTGTCATCAATAAATATCCCCAGGTGTTTGAAATGGAGTGTTCCCTGTACTCTGATTAGCTGTTGCAACTGCAGAGAAACTCTTGTGGTTTTTTGGTTTTTTTTCCCCCTGAAGGCTGCTATAACCCATATGCCTGATGAAAGGTGCAATCTCTTTTAGGGATCTCTTCAGGCTGGGTTATGTTCCTTTTGAAGGACTGGATGATGCTTGCCCATTAATACAACCCCCTCCCCCAGCCTACAGAGAGGTGGCACTAAGCCCAGCTTCAATTGATTGCTTGGGAGAACTAATGAAAAACAGGAGCAGGAGTGAGGGGCAAGGGTTCAAAACAAGGGGGGGGCACCGAGCAGAGAATCCCAGACAGCACCCACTGCTCCTGGAAGGTGTTGAGGGAGCCAGCAGATGCCACAGGCTGGGTTATGCTGCTGGGTGGATTTGGTTGCCCATGTCCAAAAGCTTCCAGAAATTAAATGAGTGGTTGCATTGAGCATGTTCCACTAGGTTTTCTACTGCTTCTGTGGCCAAATATCATCATGAGAGCAGCAGCCACAGTTTTGCAACGTGAAGAGCCTGTGTGTGACTGGGAGAAGCTTAGCCAGGAGTGGACAACAAAATATTCTCTCCCTGCTGTGGAGCATTTTGCAGCAGAGTTTTCTTATGTGAATATGTGACTGATTGCCAGTAAACTGACTGGATGGTGCTGGTTCCAGAAGAGCAAGAAAAGCCTGCATGGATTTCTAAGATTCCTGCAACCAAAGAGAGTATTGCTGCTTATTGAAACTTAAGACTTTAGTCTTGAGCTGAGACTGTAATTCCACCAAAACTTTGGGACTCTTGGGTTTCTTTCCCCACAAGGCTTCTGTGGGGATTGTTCTGTTTAAATTCATTTTGTTTTATGATAAGATTTTTTTAAGTTAGTCAAAAAATTTCATTATGTTTATTCTTAGGCAGTATTTTAATGTGGGGAGGGTAACAACACTTTTTGCTGTGACTCCTATGCAGACTGAATCTTGGGCCTCCTGCTGCTTCTGTATTTTTGTAAGGCATCAGAGAAGGCAATTAAATGAATTCTAGCCCACCCGAAGGTGACTCTGCCATATAGCGATTTCTGGGTGATTAATAGCTGAAGCCTTAATCAGACTTATATTTGAATAAATTTATATTTAACTGTGTCAATATGAAAAAAGGATTCTGAAAGATGGCTGTAGCTGATTGAATATGTATATATTTATGGCTGCTGCCTGGTACAATATAACATTTTTTCTTGGAATAAGCAACTTCTGGAAGGGGATGAAAATCAGTGGGTGGGCAATTTAAGGGGTGCAGTACAGCCCTCACAATGTGCCCCTCACTGCATCAGGGGTGGCAACTTTATGGGAGAAGAGCTTTCTGAGCAATGTACCATGTTCCTAACAATGCACTCTCTGATTCCCAATACAGTCAAACAGGAAGGCAGATAGGTTTATCCCTTACCCCATAGCCATACATTTCATTCTTAGGGTATTTTCCCAAGGCTCCTGATCCATACAGCTCAGCATTTCCAGTCATAGCTTCATTGCCAGAAGTTAAGATGGCTGCCAGGCACAAATTAATGCAGGGCAAATTTTTGCTCTTACAAGTGTGCCATTAAGTGTTCTGAGATCTGCACTGCACACTTTATCCGCCCCTCCTGCTCCACTAACATGACCCAAACAGCCATCACCAGAATCAGAGATTCAACAAAGCAAAACTGTGATAAAAGAAACAGTAGATGAAGAGGGGATTCAAAAATCTATTCATTCAATTAGTAACCTGACAGTTACTGTATGCATCATGCTAACAGTGCACCCTAGCTCTCAATTTCTGCAGAGATCACTGTGAAAGAGATGGCATATGCATGTAGGTCACTAAACACAACCCATACACATGTCTAGCTGTACTTGACTCCTAAGATGCATCTGCTGACTGAAAAGAGGTACAGGGAGCACGTGCATGCCAGGGAAAGTCATTTCAGATTCATTCATAGGTGTGAAACAGACACGGGTCCATTCAACCAGCACCAGAGGAAGGACAGCAACCCACTGGCCTCACTGTTTGTCTTCTGTAGCAAAGACTTTAATATTCACCACCTATGGTAGGAAGCTGCAAGGACAGCAGCTTTTTGTTATTGGAATAAAACAGAGGCACAAATCAGCAGCAGCTTTAGGCACACTACAGTCTCTGCAATCTTTCGAGGATTAATAAGATTAGAAGCCCCTTTGTTTAGCTAATGGCTGTTTATTTGAAAAAGGGGCTTTTCTTCTAAACATGCACAAATGGCCATATGTTACTCCCACTCCTGCACTGACTGCCTTGAACAAAGATCAAAAATTACATTTCCAACTGCAAATGTGTACAAAAAACAAAATTCCCATTTCCTTGGACTTTACTGTGTGGGTCTTTTCCAGCTAAGGAAAAAATCCTTTTATTAATACTGATGTCAGTATATCCTTTGAAAAATCTTTCAGCAGCTCAAAGCACCAAAAAAGGACTAGCAAGGTAATTTATCATTTTTATATATATAGTGCCATATATAGATAAATAGATATATACAGACAGTTTGAACCCTGAACTGTCTGAACATAGCACAGGTGCCCATTCTTTTTTGCTTGCAAATGATGCAAAATATTTCCTTGAATATTAAAGTATCATCATCTGAAAATAAAAGCTTTTGATCTGGAGCCAAGTCTGTTGACTCCTACACTTGCTGAATCATAAGCTATGCAAAGCAGATAAACAATTATAGGAAGCCTCTAGCAACATGAAGAGTTCAGGGTATCTTCCATGTCTTTTTGTAAGTCTCTGTTTTCAGTTGCTTATAATTGTACCAAATTTTAACCATTCAGGCTGAAATTTCCCAGGCTTGATCTCTTCCTCAGGTGGAATGACTTTGCAAAGTTCAGAAATGTTCCAACCATTTTTGAGAATAAGGTTAAAATAATTGGGTAATTTTTGTGAACAAAAGAATATTCTAACCATTTCTTTGAAGAGGTGTATTGTTAGGAACAGGAACTTGAAATTTAGTTGAGGAATTATCTTGGACTCAGAGAAGTCAGCTGTAGCTATTCCTGTGAAGAATAATCCAGATTTGGGCAAGAAGCTGGCCAGATCAGAAGAACAGCAAGTGAAGTGTACCCATGCTGTGGTCTCTGCACATCACAATAGTCTGTAGGGACCCCAACAGCCATTAGGCTGCTTTAAGTTATATTGGAGTTTGGCTCAGGCCCTTGGTCAGGAAAAGGCTAAGGGGTACAGAAAGGTGGCATTGCTTTATCCTATATCCTACAACAAGTGTGGCTCAGCCACTTCTTTAATCTAACTCCAGAAGTTCACAACTTAATTTCTTGCAGTGATTAGTTTTTATCTTTCAAATCTTCATACCTCCACCCTAAAAGGCAAACAAAGCCTTTCCTCCCTGCATTACTGAAATGGCAACAGGTATTGCATAAAGTCACTTCTGAGAGAGATAGGAATCAAGCTTCTCATTAGGCATTTCTCTATTTACTTACTGTTTTTCTGAATGACTTCACTGAAGCTACATATCTGGCTATGCTCTTCTTAACCACACCTTCAAAAACACTCCATTCCCAGAGCTAGGAATGGGACTCAGGAATCCTACTACCCTTCTAGCATAAAGGTCTATAAATCAGTTGTGAAATGTGTACCGTGTCTCCCTGTAGTGACTGCTTCCTATACCGGGTACCAGCTATTACTATTACCAGTTACTCCTTTAACACAAGTGGAAAAGGTGCTGTTGTGAATTGGAATGTCTTGAATTCAAGCTCCACTGACAGTTCAATCTGCTGAGATGTATGTCACGTCAATGTGCTGTAAAGAAAACCACACATGTAGAAAAATTCATACAAGACAAAACACCATGTTAAAAGAATGTTATTTATTATGAAGGTTGCAGAGTCAAGATAATGTCATGAAACCTTAGGTCTGTCCCCTTGAATGTGTGAATTATGAGGCAGTCTTTAATTCTATGATCACAAAGGGTTTTTTTCACCAGAGAACTGCATCCTTCATTACAGGGGATGGATGCTGCTCAGTAAAATAAGGCATTTGTTCAATATTTTTTTTTTATCTTCATTGTTCAATTGGGGGCTCCAGAACATATTTATCACCTACCCTCTAAATATTAATCTGATTAAAAATCTTTTATTTCCTCATTGGTTTTTCTATGGTGCTCATCACTATACTAACCAAGTGCTTTATAACTGATCTACAGGTAGGGAAAGGAGATATTGTTTCCATTTCACAGCTAAGAAACTGACACAAATTTATGCCAAAATTTACAAACCTGTTCACTAATACCTTAACAACTGGTTGACCAGCTTTAGATACCTAGTTCTTATTTTTCAGAAATGCTGAGCTCATAGATGTTTGACTTCAACTGGAGTTGTGAATTCTCAGTACTGCTGAAAAGTCCAACCCTAGTTACCAAGCTGAAAACTCAGAAAATGAATCATAGAAACTGGAAAGGACCCATGAGAGGTCATCGAGTCCAGTCCCCTGCATTCATGGAAGGACCAATTACCCTCTTAAACCATCCCTGACAGTTGTTTGTCTATAAATCACACAAATAGTGATGTCCTCAAAAAATCCTTCTTTCCATGCTTAGTATCACACAAGAAGTTTAAGAAAGAACCAGAGAAAGGACCCAGTTCCCCTATTTTGCAGTCAAGTGCCTCAATCACAAGATCATCCTTATTCTCCTGTACACCGGATTTAATCACTAGTGATCTTTCCAGGCTCTGCAGTGAATGAGGCAGGGCTCCCACAGACAATAGCCTCATATATTATACAATAATAGGGAACAGACCATATTAATTCTGGCATTCTCTAAGCCAGGGATCTCCAACTTGCAGCTCCAGAACCTCATGCAGCTCTTTGATTGCTCCCTTGCTGCCCCAGGCTCCCCCTCAGCATCAAGGAGCCTGCGGGTGGCCTGCACCAGGTTCTAGACTACAGGCTCCCCCACCACAAGGGAGCCCTGCATGGAACTGCTCCTGGTTCCTGGCTCCACCCCTCCACACCAGGGTATGCTGCAGCAGCACCCCTGACCATCTCCCTCTGGGAATCTACACCTATTGTGGGTCTCAAAACCTTTAGTTATAGAAGAAATTTTTAAAAATGGCTTTTATCTTTTGGGTTGCCAACCCCTGCTCTAACTTATAAGCAGTTGGCCTTCCAATGTTGCTGTTGTTTCAGTGTTTTGATGGTTGAAAGAAAGCATCAAATGGAGTGAAAAAACAAATAATAAACTCACTTTGGATTAAAAGTACTGTTGTGAAGGGGATTTCAAAACATCCGGTGAGACTGCAAAAAGTTATAGAAAGACACCAGAATTTCCTAAAGATGAAAATATTCATAGATAGGACTATTGGAAGTTTGTTTACATGGGACACCTTTGATAAAACAACATTGTTACCTCTTTGAGGAAATTGTTTTCTGAGGAATACTTAGTGGCTTGCTTACTGCGATGTGGCAGGCTGCAATGTAATCAGCACATCTACCATCATCTGCAACATATTCATGGTCACCATGGCATGACATGACCCAAAGATTTACCTCCACGCTGTTTCCTGATTCTGAAAGACCAAGACAGGAAACAGGTGACACCACAATTTCTATGGCTGTGTATACTTAGCAATCCCAAGAAGTGACCATGAAGTTCTAGTCTCACCTCTTGGTGCTGTGACCTCAGCATGGCCCAGGGGAGGCGTGGGAGAACAGAGCCTGGCCTCTGGGCCAGCCCTACCCTGCCTCTGAGCTGGCTGTTCTGCCCTGGGAGGGGGTGAAGGCCAGCCCAGAACAAAGGCCAGGTTCTGCACTCCCACCCCCAGCCGGCTGCTTTCAGCTTTGTGCTGAAGGCAAAAGGGCAGGAGTGGAGGACAGCACAGCCATGGGGGGGGGGGACGTGCTGGCCCCCTCTCAGCAGAACCGTGCAGGGCCCACAGAACCACAGGCCCATGGGGATCACCCCTCTTGTGTCCCCCCTCTACCCCTCGCAAAGATGACCGTCTTCAGAATATCATCCATGGCATTCTGAAACAGGGTAGGTACTGATGTGATACTGAAAGGCAACGTCTTCTACCAAAAAAAAAATTTTTTTTTTGTTTGTTGATATGTGATATTTGCAGGATGCCAGATCAACCTGCATTTGTAGGTATGCATTGAGCAGATCCAATTTACTGAAACACCGTTCTCCACTAAGAGTGGCAAACAAATCTTCAGTATGAGAAACAAAGAACTGGATTCAATGTCACATTGAAAGTGCCAAAAATCGGACTGAGCCTTTCTTGATCACAACGTGTGTACTCCACTTACTATGTGAAATTGCGGACAAGACTCCGACGATCACTAAACACTCCAAATCAACTTCCATCGGGGTGTCAGAGCATAAGGACAACTCTTGCTTCCCATATTTTGGCTGGCTCTGAGACATGACAGTGAGCTTCAATGATATGTTGCTCATCAGTTTAAGCTCTTTTTCAAAAACATGGGAATGTCTGTCCAGTACTTTCTGAAGCTTTCATTGGGCTTTCTTGGCTACCTTGACCTCAGTCCACATAACTTTGAAATTCTCAAGCTAAGACTTGCCAAATAAGGATAGATATTCTCCTTCAACCACAAATGAGGGTAAAATAACAGATTGTCCATCTAATTTAACTGTCATCTGAAATATCCCTTTTTGGGACCAACTCTTCTTCAGTTTAAGTCTTCGAAATGATGACAATTCATTCCAGAGAAACTTATGACAAATCAGTGAAATGGCAGCTCCAGCACCAAGCTTTTTTTTTTTTTCTCTTTCTTTCTTTCTTTGGAACTCCTTCAAACATATCTCTAAGTCCATCTTCTGATAATATGGGTAGTGCTAATTCTTGGTCACTATCACTAGAGCTCTCAGATTTTTTATCTTAAAAATTCCCAACTTCTGTTCTTTCTTATGCTCAGTCTTCATAGGATTTTCTTGGATGAATGTTTACTCTGTGTTACTGGTTGTTGAACTATGTGAAAGGTACAACTATGTGTCCTTTCTTCTCACTCTTTTTACAAATAACCTGGCATGCTGAGGAATTCTCAGCATGCATAGTTTGTGCACAGCTGCTACATAGAAATCATTACATTTCCATTGTCCTGTGTGTCACTGATCCAGGATCTGAACTTCTCAGTTCACATTAAATTCCAGAGTTTCTTTCTCTGCAGTATCTATGGCAATTACTACTTCAGCAGCCTTCCTGAATGGAAGCAGTTAGATAGTCAATAACTTCTTCTAGACCTGATTATTCTATAATGCAGAGACTAACTGGTCAAGCATCACTTAATGTTTGTCCAAACTAACAGTGCTCTGACAACTTCCTTAGAGCAGCAACAAACTGTGCTATCAACTCTCCACTTCCCTGATATCACTGATGGAACCAATATAATTTTGCTATCACTGAGGAGGTAGGAGAGAAATGTTCCTGCATTGCTGCCAGAGCCTGCTCCACCAATAAGTCAGTGAGGCACTGGCCTGGGGCGCTGAAACTTTGGGGCACTGGTGCCACACCAGCACCCCTAAGCTTCGGCGTGCTGTGTCCCAGCTCTCTGCTGTCTCATCCTGCCCTCAGGACAAGGAACAGTCAGCCCAGGGGCAGAGCAGGCCAGCCCTGAGGCCCAGCTCCACTCTCTCACCCCTCCCCTGGGCCAGCTGTTTGCCCTAGGGGTAGGGAGAGCTGGCCCAGAGGCAAGGTGGAAAAGCAGAGCCCAGGCCCCCCGACCAGCCCACTCCACTCCCAGGGTGGGCAACAGGCAGTTGAGGAGAGGGGCAGGAGAGCAGACCCTGGCCTCTGGGCTGGCCTGCTCTGCCCCTGGGATGGCTGTTCCCTCCCTGGGGGCAAGGTGAGCCAGCTCAGAGTGGAGGCTGTGTTCTGCCCCTGAGGGAGGGGCTGCCAAAACAAAAGCAAGCTTGGGGCGCCACAGCCTCTTGAGCCAGCCCAGATTGCCAAACTAACTGCAGTATGCATGACAATTCCAGGCAGAGCAGGAGTCAACAGGTCATGCCGCAATCTATATGCTTTCAGATTCATCAGTCTCAGCAAGGCTGAAACTCATTGTCCATCTGAAACGGTATTGCAGGTTACAAATTCCTCAAAATGTTCAAGGTGAACCACTCATGATTCATGGTTGTCATCAAATTTCCCAAAATTGTTCACATAGTTTGCCATAATTGTGCTATCTTAAGGGACTTCTTGCCTCGTGCATGCCTTTTCTGCAACAGGGAATTTGTCTTCTGCTTGATCTACCTCTTCTGGCTGTGTAACAATACTGCAAACTGCAAAACATTTTCTTTGGCTTTACTTAGGATCCTTCTGCTGGCTTTACACCCTCAGTGCACATTAAGCTCTTTGCCTGCCTCCCAGCATGTGGTCAGTCAATATGGCTTCGGACTCCTCACCCCACTTGATTTTATAGCAGTTAGGCAGCAGTGGCAAAAAATTCTTCCTCATTGCTTTGTCTGCAGTTGCTTTGAGCAACAGCCTATTCCTTTGGCTTTGGGCAATAGGCTATTCCTTGGTTGTGTTTTTAATTAGCAATTTCCCTTCTCTAGCTGGCTGCTTCACACTGTCTCAGCAGCAGTCTGCCACTTTGTGCCTCTGTATGAACTCTCCATTTTTATATTATTTGCTTTCTGTTTCTTCTTCTCCTTCTGGCAGAGGCAGCACTAGACAGACACTCATGGGATGGAAATCCATCACCAATGTCATAAAGAGAACCTTGGAGTTACAAACACCTAAGGAACAGAGGTTGTTTGTTACTATGAAAAGTTTTTAAGTGAACAAAACATTATGGCTTTTCCTTCAAAAGTTTACAGCTGAACATTGAATAACTATGGCTCTGAAACTTTATCTTGAAGAAAGATACTGCTTTTAACCCTCTTAATTTAAATGAAACAATCACAAAAAACAGTTTCCTTATCTTATCAAATCTTTTTTAAAACTTTCCCCTTACTTTTTTTGGAGCTTACTTTTAACACAGTACTGTATTTCAATTTTAAGTATTATATTCTTGCTTCATTTTTAGTTTTCATTATCCATGAAAAATTCCAAAACAAACCCCACTAATGTAAAAGTCCGTTCTAATAGCATTAACAAAATGTTGCAGTAAAATGTATCATCTCTAGTCTATATAATGACAATTAAAAAAAAAAAAAACATACCCAACCATAACTTTCCTGCTTACGTACTAAAGGATAAGCTATGTAGACTTGAAAAAATCTTTAATGGTACTCTGCTTGAAATTGCTAACACAAGGTGCTTATCTCTTGTAGTAGCATTAGGTTCACTAGTGTGGCTTTAGGCTGTTGTTCAAGCCTTTAATGACAGGTAGCAAACACTCCCCTCTTGCATGTGTGGGATATTCTTGGTGTTCTCTTCTTTTCACTGTGAATGGCATTGTACAATTTTGCTGTTCTTGTACGAATTATATTATCGCATGACCACGAAGAATCAGATATCTGTTCTCAGGTTTATTCACATTTGGCCATTCCTCCTGTTCCTCCATGGTGATATTCAAAAGTTGCCACTCTTCAGAAAAAGCTGATTGCTTTATTTCCATCTGATCATTGTTCTCCAAATTATCTGGCTCAGTGTTATGAATACATGGCCAAAGTGTATTACATGAGCATTTCAAAGACTGATAGCCAATCTCACTCCAAGACTTGGTACATATGTAGACTGCATCTTTATTTGTCAACTGTATTCAAAAACTTGTTTAAGCTTCAAATTGCACTGAATTCAGTAATAATCACCATAACAGGTTTCATTTGTACCAATGTTGATATCTGGTGGCAAAAACACACAGAAACCTCTTCTATTGTCTGTCGATAGATTTTCAATGGCAGAGTGAGACGGAACATTATCCACCAGTAGCACAACCTGGGTAGGTAAAGATTTTGATAAATCCAAAAGGGGTAGCCATGTTGGTCTAGTTCCGCAAAACAAACAAGGTGTAGCCTGAGATTTTTGCCATCTCTTTAGTATCACAGAAAAACCTTGATTGAATAAGAACACATATGGGTAGAAAATAGTGTAAGGCAATCTAGTAGAAGTTTTATGTTAAAATAAAGCTGAAAACAGCATAATAATAATAATCAGTAGTAAAGAATTCATAAATCATAATTTATCAATGTTTAAAACAAAGTTGGTATTCAAAGGGCATTCAGCAAGTGAAAATGGAGAGATCATAGGTTTAGCAGATTCCATAGGTATATCTCTATCAGCAGATTTAACAGATATATTTTTTTGGAAAAGTAGGTCAAGATGGAGGAAGATTTTGAACTTTTGAACTCACTCAGTCCCCCTCTCATCAAGGATACTAGGGTGTCCACCCCCTGTCAAAAGGACCCATCAAAAGTATTGATTTTGATCATGCACTGTGCAGGTAATAGATGAAAGCACCCTTTTCCAATTGGATGGAGATGAAATCACACCTTTGAGATTGGTCAAGGAGAAGACGGGAGTGACAGAAGAGAGAATAAAAGGTGCTGCACAGAGCAGAACTTTGGAGATCTCTCCCACTCCTTACTGGGTTCCACTGGCCTCTGGCTATGTTCCCGCTGCACTAAGGAGTCTCACTCACACTCATCCCTAGAGAGAGTGACCGTCTCTAGTGAAAGCCTGGGAGCTGGGTCTTTAGACTTAGTCTCTGAAAGGCATGGGGCAGTATCTCTGAGCGGTGACTCAGGATTCAGTCCTTGAGCTGGGTCTTGGACTCAGTCTCAGAAGGGCCTCCGATAAAACTCACAAGCAGGCAGCTAACTCAGTCCTGCATATAGCTTGTGGGCAACAGACTGTTACTTTGTGGCTCCAGTCTCCAAGCAACTGCACCTGCAAGCTCCAGAACATTCTGAGCTGTGCCTAAGTTCCAGTTTCCACGGCAACCAGACCAGAGCTGAGCGGAGACTAAGAAGACGCAGAGCTCCAGCCTGCAGCTGCCAGCTAAAGAAAGATACTTTGTTTTCTTCAACTTCTGGGGTAAGAAAAGGGTCCCAAAGAGGGGAGGAACACTAATAGAAAGCCCTAAGATCTTTAGATTACTTTAGTACTGCCAGGAAGCCTGAGCTTTACAATGTAACTTTATGATTATAAAGAGACTACCTAGAAAGAGTAAGACAAGAAACCCAGATTAAGATCTAAAGGAGTAACAGTAAGAGCTGAGATCTCTCCATTCAGTAAGTGCCTGATCGCCACTTGCTGAATGTTCTTTTGTGTACCTATGTGTTGTATCTATGTTGTAATTGTATAGAATAATTTTAATGTGTTAAATTACTGTTGAGCTGTCCATAAAGCAAACACAAGTTTCTTGTCAGTTTCCAGAGTAGATATTACAATAAATCTGATTTTTGTCTTTGACAAATTATTGGCTCGAAGTCTTTTATTGCTTCTGGTCTGTGCTTGATCGGCAGGCTGTAGCCATATTCCCCACTTGGGACATTTATCCCGGGTGCCGGTATTTGTCCGTTTAGGTGAAAAACGGTCCCCCTCGTTACTCCCGAGAATTTCCAAATTAAACTTCAGACAGCAGCACGGTCTGAAAATTAATAAATTAATCGATCTGCTCTTCCGGGGTAACAAAGGGGTACGTCTACACTGGAGGCTCTGTTAAGTTGACCTTGTTAAGTCGACTTAGAGAGTCCATACTGAAAAACTGCTGTCAAATGCCTGCATCCATACTGGCAGGTGCTAGATTGACGGAGGAGTGGTGCGTTGTGGGTAGCTGTCCCATACTGCACTAGAGAAGTGACCCCCTCCCCTGGCCACTCCTTTAAAAGAGGAAACGAGCACAGCACCTTTCCTGGTGGCCAGGAACTCTGGGAGGGGGCCTGGAGGCCAATTAGGATGACTTAAGGGCTTTCCCCATCTACACTGGATTAAGTTGATTTAATAAGGTTGACTTAAGCTTTAAATTGACTTTAAGAGGTTATATTACTAAGTCAATTTAAGGAAGCACTGAAGTCTACTTAATAAATGCCCAGTATGGCTGCAGGAGTCTGTAGGGTGACTTAACCTTCCTTAATTCAACCTAGGGCTCCAGTGTAAACTAACCCAAGTAGTCTTGAGGCACTTTCTGAAACTAACACATTTATTTATTGCATGAGCTTTCGTGGGGAAAAAATCCCACTTCATCAGATGTTTGAAGATAGGGAACTTTCAGAATGGGAGGAAAAAGTAAATGCAGGGAAGTATAAGCCATAGGATCAGGTCTAACTACGTCAGCAAATCAAAGCAGTTGTTTAGATTCAAACATATTAGAAGGCAGGGAGGTAGAGATAGGGGAACGTCACTTTTTGTAATGAGAAAGCCAATTCAAATTTCTATTCAAGACTAAGATATTGGTGTCAAATTTGCATATGAATTCTAAACGTAGTTTCTCTTTGAAGCCTTGATTTGTAATTAAGTTGTTTAAATATAGCAATTGGCATATCTTCCATGGAGTGAGCAGGGAGATTGAAATGTTTCCCTGTTGGTTTTTGAATGTTGTAATTTCTGATGTCAGATTTATGTCCATTTATTCTTTTGGGCAGAGACTGTCCCATTTGTCCAATATATGAGGTGGAGGTGCATTGCTGGCACATGATGGCATATAATCTCATTTATGGATGAGCAGGTGAATGAGCCCTTGATGGAGTATCTGACTTGATTAGGTCCTGTGACAGTATCTTTTGTGTGGATACGCTGGCAGTGTGGTTTATTGCAGGGATATAAGCCTGTTTTAATGATTCTGTTGTTTGACCTATAGTTGCTTTTAAGTAGCTGTTTAAGGGGCTGTCTGTAGGTCCATCTCCCAAGGCTTGAGAGAGTGAGGGATCATTATGTAGGATAGGCTATAGATTTTGAGGTATGATTTTGATTTTGGTCTAAGGTAGTTTTTCATAAGTGGAACAAAGTGTTTTACAAAAACAGCTGGAGAAAGTGCTGTATCTAGTCAAGGAGTCCTGTGGCACTTAAAGACTAACACATTTATTTATCTCATGAGCTTTCATGGGCAAAAATCCCACTCCATTAGACACTTTGAAGAACAAAGTGTCTGATGAGGTGGGATTTTCTCCCACAAAAGGTAATGTGATAAATAAATTTGTTAGTCATTAAAAGTTCCACCAGACTCCTTGTGTTTGTTTTGCTGAACTAGACTAACACGGCTACCAGGAGCATCACTACCTGGGGAAAGACTTGTGGCTCAGGCACTGACAACACCCCCCATGGTCCCGATTCTCCACCCAGGCCCAATCCGGCCTTGGGTTTCTGCTGCTGCTAGCCTGGCCCTGGATCCCTGGCCGGGCACCAGGCTGGGAGAGGCAGGTGCCACTGCTGGCAGCTGGGCCCTGGATCTCCAGCCATGGATGGAGACAGGAGAGGCAGGGGCTGCCCCGGACATTCAGGGCACTGGTGCTGGGACTTGGGGCACATGTCCTGTGTGCCAGTGCCAGCAACGTCCCTGCTGGCCAGCCCTTTGGAATTTATCTATTCAAGCACTGCACTGGCTGTAGTAAGGTGTAAGTAGGAGTGACAACAAGGTTTTGCTTTTTTGTGTATGAACACCAATGGGAAATGGATAGCCCTGCTTGCGTTATCAGTAGCCATCCATATGAACCAATCTTTTCTGGATATGAAATTCTTCACCCATTTTTCTGAACTGTATGCCAGAGTCTTGTCAGGAAGCAGGCAGCTATACAGTTCTGTCTTGCCACAGTTAGACACTTAGTCCCAGGTTAGTCTCTGCTGTTCAGTAAATGATTTGAAAGTATTTTTAAATTCATCATTGACATTTGAGTTAACTAGTGGAGTCTCTCATAGCATCCACATTTTTTGCAGTCCATGCTGATTTTTGACCCCACAGAGCCACCCTGTGCTTGCTTTCAAATGATCCTCACCTTTGTCTGGATACATTTCTCAGTAGAATAACCTCAACTTTTGGTTTGACTTTTCTGTAACCATCATATTGCTCACTGGAGTGCTTTTTTCTCTCTTTTGCGCAAACCACAGGCGTATTGCCTTATCATAATCAGCAGCAGGAACTGTGCATGTGGTACACCTCCTTTATACTGTTTTCTTTTCTTTGTCTTCTTTTGCAAATTACTTTATTTTTACCTGGTTTTTATGAGTAGCAGCGATGGTTGATTTTCTGATATCATTTTCTATTGCTGTATTGTTGAAGCTAACACTATTGTTGAGGTTTTTAAAAAAATTCTACCTTTGTATCAGTTGAAAGAATGACGTTTGCACTTCCCACTGCTTGCTAGTTTGCTTTGTCATACAATATTTGTTTTTGTTTGTTTGCTTGTTGTCTCTTCTGCTGCCTGATTGCTTATGTCTGGTTCCAAATGAGGTGTGCAGTTGAACTGTCAATTCATAACTCTGGTGTTCATATCTCCAAGGTTCTACTGTATTTGGACCCAGAAGAGAAGGTTATAGAAAGACACAGAGAAAGCTGAGGGAACACAACTATCTGCTGCTGTGATAGTCTTATAATTGTTGTTAACACAAAAATGAGCATGTACATTGGGGACGGTAGAGTACTCAAACATTTAAAGAGACTAGGACAGCAAAGCTGAGTGACCATACATGTCACTTGAATTCTCTGTGATTCAGTTGCACAACTGAATTACAAATAGTCAATATCCCTGTAATATTTATGGAATCACCAATGCTAGTGACAGGCTAGTCTTCCGCAGATTCCAAATACAAGAGGAAGAGAATTACATGCAGAACTGCTGGTGTTTTCAACGTGGCAAGCTATAATTTCAAAGAGACCCTCCAAAAGTGTTACAAAAGGATCACTTGCTTTCCTTTTCCAAGCCACATCAAGCTTTGCCTATGCATTCTCATGTTAAAGAAATGACTGTGTGAATGTTACATGTCAGGTATGAAAACCGTGCCTAGCACAATCATGAAGGTCTCCTACCCCTGAGAGAGGAAGAGAAAGCAAGAACACAGAAAATGCAAGGATAACCTGGGCTTTTGTAGCGACAGCAAAAACTTGGTGACCAGAGGAGCAGTCATGAAGGACCAGATCATTCAATATGAAAATCCAGGAGCATCGCTACCCCAGGAAAAGACCCAGAGCACGGGTCCAGGCCCCCCCTCCCGGCTGCGGGCCCTGCCCCTGTGGCCCTGATTCTCCACCCATGCCTGAGCCGGCCACGGGCTCCTGTCACCACCAGCCTGGCCTGGAATCCCCGGCTGAGGCTGGGCCAGGAGAGGCAGGCGCCACCACAGGGGGCCCGGCCTGAATTCCCAGCTAGGGACTGGGCTGGGAGTGGCAGGCTCCACTGCCGGTGGCCGGGCCCCCCATCTCTGGCTGGGGATGGGGCCAGGAGAGACAGGGGCTGCCCCGGACATTCAGGGCACTGGTGCTGGGACTCGGGGCACATCTCCCATGTGCCAGGCACCAGCAACGCCCCTGAGAAGACCGAAGACTCCCTGAAACTGTCCTTCAAATGCTCAGGTCTGTCACTGCCACTGTATCTCTGCAGCATCTGCAGAGACAGCAGCAGTTAGCTGAAGAAAATTAACAGATCCCCAGAGGCAGAGACAAGGTCTCTGTTTTTTTCTGAAGAAATTACCTTGTTGTGGGGTGGCTCTCTTGGCCATTGGTGCTACAATATTTACTGTGATTAGAATGACTTCTTGTTGCACAGCTGCATCTATGTCAGCAAGGATATCCCTCTGGCTGAAATACTGAGCAAGGGAGAAATTTCCTTGTAACCACAGTCATTTAGTCATGGACGTTAGCTTTACATAATATTATATTTCACAATATCATAAAAGTTGTTCTTGTGAAAACAGAATTTATTTAGTCAACATAACTCTAAATATATTGAATCAACCTGCCTGGACTAAAGGGAAATGTCTTCTTGTCATATAGATGTTTACCTAGATCACAGAAACGTCCAGTTACATATCCAGGATCATGAAGACCCTAAAGTAGGTAGAGTATAGACCTTTTCTTATGGCTTTCCCTCTCCTCAACTGTATTTAGGGACTACACATGAAGAAATCCTAAAGATAAGAATTACCAACAGGCCTAATTCATTTCTTGCAAGTCAAGAGAAAGAGGTTATGCACTTCCTGTTGCCTGAAGGTATATTATTAGTAATATGAAATAAAAATAAGAGCAGTCATCAGGCTATTATGATGGAACATAGTTAACTGGCTATTATTACTAATGGGATTTTACTGCTGTTATTCCCTGTTTATGGAGGATATAATAGCTGTTTATAATATTAAAGACAACAAGCAGGTTAGCGCATTTTATGGAGGCTGTGAGAAATTTAATGACCCATATTAAAATGTAGTTTTTCGTATGACTTTACACACAAAATTTCATCATATGTCTGCTCGTAAAAGCATTAAAAATGCTTTCGCCAGACATGTTGAATCTTCAGATTAGTAGGATCAGAAACTGGATTTTTAAGAAGAAAAACGTGATAGTGATGTTAATCATACGCCAAGGGAAATCAGTGAATAAAAGTAAGTTTATTAAAGAGCACTGCATTGGTATATGAAATGCAGGTATTGATGACTGTATCTTTAAATTAATTTTATTTATATTGTGACAGAGTGTTGGCTGAAACTGGAGGATTTAGCCAGTTCTCTACTGATGGACCTCTAATTAAAGGGGAATGGAACCAAATGAGTGAGCCAGCACTGAATGGTCATATAAAAGGCTCACAGGAAGGTGTTTAAGGGCTGAGCAGAGGCCCACAAAAGAGATGTAGTAAGAGTAATAGACAGACAGAACAGGGAGCCAACCTAAAAGGGAGAAACCTCAGTTGGAGGTAAGGTGGCCTCACTTGATCTCATGGCTGAGACTGTCCCCGCCAGGCCTGAGACTGAGCCTGTTAATAGCTGATGGTGGAAAGAAAAGTCTAGAAATAAAGAGCCTTAGTGGGAGCATGAAGGTGCATCTACATGTGGTTCGTGGATGAAGAAGTTCAGAGCAGCAAGGGGGCAAGCATGGGCCCTTCACACACATCCATGCTACAAGTATACATCTGTGTAAGATTTACTTTTTTAAAAAAATATTAAATGAAGTGTTAACTGCAAAATTAAGCAGATTTATCTTGGAGGAAAATGTTACAAAAACCAAGTTAAATCTTGCATTGCATGAAAAACTAATGTGTAGTAACAAATATATATTTAGCAAACTGCAGTCTGTTCTGCATCCTGTATTCTACATACATGTTTTCAAATTATGGAGTGAACAGATTACAGAGATACAGTGTACCATGGCTAGGGTGAATGCAAGACTGATCTTCTTTGCTGTTTACACAGATCCTTATCTCCCTGTATGTTCCTAGTGCCAGTTCTAAATAATGGCAACTAACACCACCAGAATCTTATTAAAATATTATTTGCCTATGTGCAGTGTCAGAAAAAATTAAATGTCGTGATTCTTTTTTTGCAGCAGTTGTAACTATAATATCTTTCAAAATATACTTAAAGTAGAAAGATGCTACCTTAGACATTACTTCTTTCATTATATTTAAAAGTGCATTTCCAAAATTAAACCATTTTAATTATTCTTTTTAATGTGCCAAAACAGTAATAGGAATGTGTTCAATATATGGCAAAGAGATTGATAATGCTTGTTTGATTTGTAATTTCATTTTATAATTGTTATATATTTATCTCCAAATCTAATGTTAACATTAGAGAAGCAAAACTTTCATAATATAGAGAACACAATCCTGCTATGCTTCTATACACAGAACTTCTATTTATACAAAATAGTTTTTCAAGTGATTGGTAAGGTCAGACACCTACTATATATGCCATATACGTGTACATGAGAAGAGATATGCAAGCACAAGCATGCGTGTCTATATATAAAATCACATAATATGTACTTCAGGAAAAATAAGTTCAGCAGAACAATGGATGTGAAAGTAGTTTAAACATATGCATAAATGTTTCCAGGACTGGAGATTTTATTTATGTGCTTAGGTAATTCTACTGTAATCATCACACTGGTATACGAGTATCTGTATAGGTGGAACCACTTAACCCATCAGTAAAGCATATTGACATCTTGAGTGGAATATCTCACAGCTGTCCTGAACCCAGAGTATTACCCAGGGTTTTCTGAATCCAAAGCTATAGTAAGTAGTCTTTGTTATTGCTAGACACAAAAGTGCTTTCATTCCCAGATTCTTGTTTTATTAGGCATACAACACACATCTAAAATAACAATGGTCTTTAGAGCACCCGAGATACAATTATTCAAAAGTCTGAGATGACGTCAAGTGGTCAAGTGGTAGGCTTCTGGTGGCCAGCCTTCTTCCTAGTCACTCAGGAGTTAGTTGTCAATCTCTTAGCTTCTCCAAACTACCTACACACTAAACCACAGGTGAGCAAACTACGGCACTTTCATCAAGCTCACTGACAGGGTCTGATTGGCTGCTCCCTCCTCCCAGCCCCACCCCTTCCTCCCACAGGCTGAGTGGTACCATGGCCAGAGTGCAGCAGCCATTCCCTCCAGGGACCAGCTGCACCCTGACTGGAGTATAGCAGCTGCCTCGTACACCTGGCTCCACCCCCCTCCTCCCATTGGCCCAGCCTCTGTGGTTCCCTGGCTGGGGCGCAGTGGCCACTCCCCCCCCCCAACAGCTCCATCTCTTCTTCACACAGTGCCCTCGACACAGTGCAGTGGCCACTTTTCCCAGGGCACAGCAGCATTGGAATTTTATTTTATTTTACTTCATTCATTCCATAAATAAAATATTTTATTGTATTATTTATCATTTATGTTTTTAGTTAATTTTTAATTTATTATTTGCAATGTATTTTTTCATTAATTTTATAAGCCCCACTAATTTCCTCAGCCCCATCCCTCTCTCATTGTGTGTCACCCACCATACAGTGGATACAGCCCTCCGGCCAAAAAGTTTGTCCACCCCTGCCCTGATCTCTTTATAGGTTTCTCAAAACAAAGCACATAAATTGGAGTAACCCCTAATTCCCCTAGAACTGCAAAGAACTCATAATATTACTCCTCAGCAAAGCAACTCCCAGCGAAAAACTCCAAGTCAGATACCCAAATCCAAAGTCACACTCCTTTTCATTCAGGGGTGTCACTGGCACCTGGGACATGTGCCCCAAGTCCCTGCACCAGGCCCTGAATGTCTGAGGCAACCCCCTGCTCTCCTGGCCCCCACCCTGACCAGGTACAGAGGTCCGGGCCAGCTGCGGCAGAGTCTGCCACTCCTGGGCCATGCCGACCATGGCAGCCACTGTGTTGCCCTGCCCCAGCCCTGCCTGGAGATCAGGAGCCAGGCTGGCAGTGGCAGGAGCCCAGGGCCCTGACTCCAGATCAGAGCCAGGGAGTGGGGCTGGTGTCCACGGGGCGAAGCCCAGGCCCAGACCCTGGCCCCAGGTCTATTCCCAGGATGACGATACTCCTGCTTTCGTTCACAGGACTCTTTCCTGTTATCTACCCAGGTTATTAACACTACGCAACTGTGCGTCTGTTTTGTCAGGCTAACCAAAGACCAAATTATTCCTGACTATGTGGTGTCATTGATTCCAAATAATGGTGGCTGAGTACACAAAACATCTAAAGTTATGTCAAGCCCTGTTCTTTCAACTAAAGCACCACACAATGAATTTTAAGAGGAGTTAAAAAAATTAATTCCCTAAGAAGAACGTTATATTATTAATTACTTTTTGAGTACCTAAAAATAAGATAGACACCTTACAAAAACAAGCAAAGATGTGGTCTCTGCCCTGAAAAGAATACAATTTAAAGAAGTGTGGAAAAAAATGAAATCACATGGTTACTCAGTAATAAGCACATCTGGAGATGATGTACAACTTTGTTACCCTCACACTTGACTTCACATATATGATGGTCTTGAAGGTTTAGGATTTTAGACAGGCAGAATTTTCCCAACCTGGAATTTGACAAAGACTCTGAAGATGACATAACTGCTTTATAATAACCTCTAGTTTTTCATCTTGTCCCAAAGGTACCTCTGCTTGAAGCACTGTGTTCAAGGATTGAGTTACTATTGACTCAAAAGAAAGAAGTTCCATAATCACCAGGATTATTTTGTGCAGTACTTGGATTTAGCTTGTTCGAATTTTCTTGGCTTATGGACTGTGATTAAAGCACTGCCTAAGGTTGAGTTCATCGGATTCTAGGATCTAAGGCAAGTCCCCTTACCCCACCTCCAACTGTTTCATAGGGAAGAGTTACATACTGAATCAATCATCCAAAAAGTTCCAAACTTGTTTTTTCTTGTTTTGTTTTTGCTTGTATACGAATGCTAGAAGTCAAATACAGATGGGTTGGCTGGAGTGCCTGGTATTAAATGAGGCTGTTGATGTAACAGGCATCACAGAAACTGGTGAAACAAAGATGATCAAAGGAAAACACTAACACCAGTGTACAAAATATATAGGAATGATAGACTAGACCACTGTATGTGGAAGAAAGCACTGAATAAAATATAGCAAAAGTATTAAATGAATCAATAGAATTTCTATGGATAGAAGTTCAATGCTTGAATAGTAGGAGTACAGACATAGGCATATATTACCAACCACAGATCCTGGATGGTAATGGTAATTGTGAAATGCTCAGGGAAATGAGATAAGTGAGAAAAACAGAAAACTTAATAAGCATGGAGATTTCAATTATCTCCATATTCATTGGAGATATGTCAACACAAGACAGAATGCAGTGATGAAATTTCTAGGCACCATTAATGAACAGCTAGTCCTGGAATCTACAAAGGCAGGGGCAATGCTTCAGCGAATCGTGAGTGGAACAAAGGATCTGGTCTGAGAGGTGTATGTAACTGAACCCCTTGGGAACAGCCAGTGTGCTGTAATTTAACATCCTTGGCGAAGAGGCAGGAGAGAGGGGAAGAGAAAAACCAGGGAAGACCTCCACAGCAGGGGTCTCAAACTCAAATCACCACAAGGGCCGCATGAGGACTAGTAGAGGGCCACATGAGGATTAGTATGGTAGCCCGAGGGCTGCAAGACTGAAACCTTTCCATATAATGATGTTGCAAATATCGGTAATGATTGTGTCATTGTGGGCCGCAGGAAATAGCATTAGGCTGCATGTGGCCTGTGGGCCATGTGTTTGACACACCTGCTCTATAGTACCATTTAACTTCAGAAAGGGGAACTACACAAAACAATCAGCATGCTACTTAAACAGAAGTTAAAATGTACAGTTACAAAAATGAAATTCCTGTGAGCTGTGTTTAAATTTTTTAAAAACACCATAGTAGTGGCTTCAATTAAATGTACACCACAAATTTAATAAAAATAAAATAAAATAAGAGAACCAAACAAACCCCATGGATTAAAAAAAGAGCAAAAGAAGCAGTTAGAGGCAAAAAGGCATGCTTTAAAATTGGAAGTCAAATCCTACTGAGGAAAGTAGAAAGGAACATAAACTGTGGCAAGTCAAGTATAAAAGTATAATTAGTCAGGTCAAACAAGAATTTGGAAAGCGACTAGAAAAACATGCAAAAGCTAACAGCAACAGTTTTTAAAAGTACCTCAGAAGTAGGAATCCTGCCAAACAATCATTGGGGCCACTGGAGGAAGAAGATGTTAAAGGAGCACTCGAGAAAGACAAGGCCATTGTGCAAAAGTTAAATTAATTCTTTGCACAGGTCTGCTGTGCAGAGAATATGACAGAGATTCTCACTCCTGAACAATTCTTTTTAGATGACATGTCTGAAGAACTGTCAGATTGAGGTGTCCGTAGAAGTGGTTTTGAAGCAAATGGATAAATGAATCAGCAATAAGCCACCAGGCCCAGACAGTATTCACTCAAGAGCTCTGAAGGAACTCGAAAAAGAAATTGCAGAATTTCTAATTGTGATATGCAAACCTATCACCTAAATCAGCAGATTTAATACAAACAAAATGAAGTAGTTCTTCCCAGAATGCATACACAAGATGTGGAACTTATTGCCACAGAACATTGTGAAGGCCAATAGTATAGCTGGGTTCAAATAAGCATAAGTTAATGGGGAATAGGTGTATTGAAGGCTTTTATCCAGGATGCTCAGAGGTGCAGCCCATGCTCTGGATGTCTGTAAAGCCTCTGACTGCTAGGAACTGGGAGCGGATTACAGGGGAATGATCGCTCAAAAACTGATTTGTTGTATTCATTCCCTCTGAAATACCAGCCGGTGACCACTGTCAAAAGACAGGATACTAAGCTTGATGGACCAATGGTCTAACCCCAGTGTGACTATTCATGTGTTTTCATATTATATAGTGGGTTATATATTGAGTGAAGAACATGCTAGATCAGCAGTTGTCAAACTTTTTTCCTTGGGCTCCAGCTCCGAACCCCTCTGCCATGCAGCAACCCCTCCCAGGAGCAGGACCAGCTGGCTGCGGAGCAAGGAGCAGCCACCCCACCCCACCCAGGATCAGTGCCAACCTGCTGGAGCGTGCAGGAGAGCCACTCCCCTTCCTCTGGGAGCAGTGCGGGCGAACCAGGGAGCAAGGGGCAGCGCCCCCATCCTGGGAGCAGCGCTGGCCAGGTGGAGAGCATGATGGAGCAGCCCCCACTCTGGAGCAGCGCAGTGCTGTGACCCAGTACCTGCAGGTCTGTGACCCAGTACCGGGTCATGACCTGAACTTTGACTGGGATCTAGCCACTGGGCTACATCAATTAATTTACCTAATCTGTTTTACATTGTTTCAGTTATTTCCAGACAGGATTTCCAAAACATTGTATAGGGTTAACACACTCCTGCTTGCAGCTAATTTTATTATATTTTGCTGATCCATTATAAATTTTAAATCCAGACATCTATTGAATATTCCAAGAACAAAAATGAATTCCCTAAAATGGCTTTACCCTCTTCCTGATTGAGAAGAGGCCAAGAGGAAACCCTGCCCTGAACAGTGTAAGAAAAATGTGTTAGTCATAAAAATGGGTGGTCTATGGTATAAATACGAGCACAGTGTCAACAAACCTATAAAACAATTGTTAGAACTTCTAACGCCACATTTTTTGCAAGTTTCAGATGCTGCAGTTAGAAAACAAACAAACCAAGAAACAAAAATAAAGTTGTCAATTTTGCTACCCCAATATCAAACATTTTAGTGATTTTTCACAGCAAAGAGCATTAGCAAAGTCTATACAGACCTAAGCTAAGAAGAGCAGCTTAGAAAGATGAATTAATACAAACCACTAAATATTCTTGGTATTTTATTCATTCTAAGTTTTATTCATGCTTTCATACTCAGGCAGAAATAAATGTTAAACTTACTTCAATTTCCTCCTCCATCTATCAAAGATACTTGGGCACATTTTGGTTACAAACATAAACTAGACTAATGAGACATACATCAAGCAGGCAGCATTATCACTGTACTCCGACATGTTAATTGTTCATTATAATATTTGTTATTAAAAACACCTTTTTACCTTTGCTAGCACCCTCATAACAAAATGGCTCGATCACAGGAATGAAAGAGGTCTGTATAGTTATCAGGCTGGGTAATCTGGAAGAACATAACTATAAAAGCTAAAGGTTATATCCTGCAATTCAATCATATATGTGCAAATCCCATTGATTTCAATGGGAGATTTTCTTAAACAGAGACTGTGCATTCAAGCACAAAATGGGGAATTTTAGCAACAAACCTAGAAACTGCAGTTTCAAGAGCACTACAGTAGAAAACCAATTAACCAACATATTTAAGGGGCGTATAGTGGCTGCCTTTCCTATTTGAATTCAATCATAAATTAGAGAGACAGTAAAAACCTGACTTCATTTCTAAAAACTTCCATTGGATTAGAATTTCACTGGCAAATCTAAAGGCTGTGTTTCAGACAGGGGGTAGCTATTTAATATTCTAAGAATATGGAGCAATAATAATCTCATGAACACTGTATATGGTCACTGGAGTGATCTTATTATATATTGGGTTACAAGATTTTCCTTTATGATTGCAGTGGTCTGGTTTTAATAAGGGCCTGCAGGAAGAAAAAAAAACTGGAAAGCAAAACAATGATTTTCCAGATAAAAACATCCAGGCACACACTTGACAGGGGGCAAGCAACAGAGCAATACACCTCCACTTTGTTTTATCAGTATCTAAATCTCCTCTGTAGGGTTCCCAAGCACAAAAGTCCCAAACAGTTTCAAAATTGTTTCACCAGTACCATTTGATATCCACCAACTGTAAAAATAGTACATTCCACCACAGTCTAACCCTTCAAGGGAATGGCTATTTTGCATGCATCTTCTACAGCAACTTAATTTATACAGCATTTACTTACTGCTTTTGGGAAACAGACAATTCACTATAACAGTAGTTACCTGATATACTGGGTCTGATCAACCCCAATGCATACTCCTTCCATGAAGCAGGGAAAAGAGGCATGCTGGAAGTAGAGAGAAGGTGTGTCAGTCTCCAAGTCCAGTCATTACATTAGACACACAACATGGCTGAGCAGCAATGGTATGAAACAGAGGCAAATGAAGGAGGTAGGTGGGACTGGTGTAGTTTTAAGTCCAAAGTAGTTGCTTCAGCTGTTCATGGAAATTAATTAGATGAGGGGGATCTTGTGATGATGGAATGCCTCATCCCATTCACAGAAAAGAAGGAAGTATATTTGTTTCTAAATTATGTTAGACCAGTTGATAAATATAGAAAAATCAGGCTGTAAGCCCTCTGGCTGAAGAGCTCATTGATTAATGCTGAAGAGCTGGATAGTCCCATACTGCAGTGTGCTCATGTTTGTTTTTAATTAAAAATATGGTCAACACAATGTCACTGCAAAAGCCAGGGTGGCCACTATGGAGCTGAGTACCCAAAAGCTATTTCCAGGCTACCACTGGGCTTGTTATTGCAGCACTACATTGGGTCTCATTAAAAACATTTCCTCAGTCACAGGAAATGCAACTTTAAATCCAGATCCTGCCTGCTCATCTGTTTTGCCTGGGGATGCAGCCCTAGCTGTTGTTCCAGGACAAACATGGAGTTTGTACATTTAAAGAGATGTTTCTGTCTTGAATCAGACTATGCTGAACTACAGATTTAACCCTGATCAACAACAAGGAATTACTGTTTCTTCTCCAGACTTAGAGTTAACAAGGGTTTCAACAAAATAAGCACACAGCTCTTTCCATCCTGCTTCTGATATCACATTGGGGTGAGCGCCACACACAAATCCAGAAACCTGGCTTTCCTTGCCCAAAAGTTCTACAGCCACTGCTCATCATCTCCTACCTTGTTAAGTCGACTTAACTGAGCCCTCTAGTATAGACATAGACATAGCCTCTGCAGTCAGAAGGAACTGATATGATCATCTAGCCTGAGCTCCTACACAATGCAGAACACAAACCTCACTCACCCACTCCTGTAATAAACCTCTAACTCATGACTGAGTTATTGAAGTCCTCAGATTCACCGACATCAAGGAAAGCTGGTCTGGAAAGGTGCACATGTCTTTGAGGACACAGGCTCATGCAAAAAGCTGGAAGCAAGGGCTTTCTTTCTGCACCAGAGGATTACCATTAGAAATGCTAAAATGCTGGTAGTGATCTTGGGAGACCCAGATTACCGTTTACACTGATGGCTCATGAAGCTGTACACTGGCCACCTCAACATTAGCAAGGAATGCTTCAAATACAGGCTCAGCAGGTGCAGAATTACGGTGGAATGTGCCTTTGGCTGTTTGAAAGGCAGCTGGTACTGTCTACTCATGAGATTAGACCTCAATGAAAAAAATATCCACATGATCATAGTATGCTCCATAGTATCTGTGAAGCAAAGGGGGAGAGATTTCCTCAGGGGAGGAGCTCAGAGATGGAATGGCTGTCTGCTCATTTTGAGCAGCCAGATAGAAAGGCTGTAAGAAGAGCTCATGGGCCAGAAGAAGGCGGAAGGCTATGCAGGGAGCCTCTAACAGGGTGCAGAAGCCACCCTGGGCTAGCTCCTGTTTAAGTAGGGAAAAGGGGAGCTAGCTGGGCAGGCTGGCCACAGAGCTGGAGTGAGGGCCAGCCATGGGGGCCAGGAGGTGAATAAAAGTTCCTAGGGAGAAACTAAGGCTAGGCTAGAAAGGAAACTAGGGGAACAGCCAGCCAAGGGTAAACTGCAGACAACTCGCATTGAACTTCCCTGATCTGGTCTGAGCTGGTGGAGCTCTAGGGCCTGTGTAGCCTGTGAATCTGTATATAGTTGGTGGTGGCTGCAGGCCCCCGAGCTGGTGGCGGGGGAGCCGCGGGGCTCGCAGCCGCTGTCGCCGCTCAGCCCAGGGCCTGAGGGGCCGGTGGGACCCGGCTCCCCGTGGCTGCAGCCCCCGCGGCGGGGAAAAGCCGGGGCCCCAGCACCCTGCCGCGGGGTTTGCCACCAGCCCTGGCGGCAGGGAGAGCCGGGCGCCCCCGGACCCCACTGTGGAGTTTGGGAGCAGCCCCGGCAGCGGGCAGAGCGGGGAGCCCCGGCACCCTGCCGCAGGGCTTCTGAGCAGCCCCAGCGGCGGGGAGAGCGGGGCATCGGCGCCCCTCTGCAGGGCTCCCCGCTGGTCTTGGGGGCAGCCCCCCATGCCCTGCGGCTTGTCTCCCCTCAGCACCCTGGCCAGGGTGCTGAGGGGGTGGCTCTTCCTCCCAGGGTGCTAAGCACCCTGGGAGGAATTTCAAATCATGTTGTTTTTTTGAAATAAAGGTTTTATTTCGAAATAAGTCATTTCGGAATGACTTATTTTGAAATAAAACCTTGTGTGTAGACATAGCCTATATGCATTCATACATCCCTCACCTCATTCCCCTTCTCTGCATAACTCTGATGTCACACTGGATCCTCTGGAAGTTTTTGATAAATTCGTTGAACATTAGCCTTAGATTGTTCAGATATTAAAAGCAATAATTGCACCTGGCATATTACTAGAAATCTCAATGAGATTTCTGACAGAAAATATTGGTCACGTAAGTTGGATGACCTGGAAGACTGCGAGCTGATAGAACTGTATCTGGCTAACATGGAATAAACATCAGGCCCAAAAGTCTTCTTATGAACATTTAGTTCAAAATGTCTCTAGGCCATTGAAGGTGAGATGGCGAAAGCTGGTGGAGAGAACGCCAGCAGTGACATACACAGTGTAGCTTACACAACAGCTACAAAATGCCACAGTCTATAACAGTGACATTTCTGAATTGTCAGGATAAATTTTCAGCAAGACTACTAAGCTAAAAACAAATGGCCTTCCTGTGGAAAAACAATCATGCATTATAAAATAATGTCAGAAATATTTACATGTTGACATCTCTGCACCTATAGTAAAATCTTTGTGCAACGTTACCACATTTTGGGCTGACTGCAACCCTTGCACACTCCAAACTCCCTAAAAGTCAGCTGTAGTTTTGCATGTAGCAGAAATGAATAGAATGGACCCATTGCTGAAATGAATTACAAATAAAATTATTATGCTTCCTCCAAAATCTGCTGCTTAACAACTGACATTCAGTATTTTCTAATGATATTTGGTCTCTTTAAATCACTTCCATAATCCTGTAATACACAGGTCCTAACCTTGCTAACTCTTACCTACACAACAAGTACTCCCATCTCACATGAAGTCAGTAGAACTATTCCCATAAGAAATGTTTGAAAGAGCCAGCTCTTAATTTGTCTGATCACTATTTTAAAAGGAGCCTCATAGAAATAGTTAATCATAGTTTAACTTTATGTTTGTGTATTTCTTCAGTAACCTACAAACATATAGGCAAGATCCAAAGGGGAAGCCATTCTAGTCCAGTTTAGTAAAACAAACAAGGAATCTGGTGGCACTTAAAGCTCATGCAAAAAACTAAATTTGTTAGTCTTTAAGTGCCACAGGACTCCTTGTTTGTTTGTTCTACAAACATATAGGGATCCCAGAATGTTGTCACTTGACTGGTTTTGAAAGCTGAGACTATGCACACCAAGGCATATATTCATAGCTGGATAAGTATGTCCAAGAATTACAAATAATGATTGCCCTATGTGAATAATGTAAATTTAAAAAAAAAATTCTCAGGTGCTACATTTAGGGTGACCACACAGCAAATATAAGGCTATGTCTACACCTAAAAATCTTAGTCCAGACTTGGTGAATCTGAAGTAGTTTGAAAGTTAGTTCGAACTAAGCACATTTTTTTAGTTCAAACTAACTTTTAGTTTGATCTAGCCACAATTCTTTTAGTTTGAACTAACTTTTTAGTCTGAACTAAAAAAGAGCAGCTTCTTCAAGCTAAATTTTTTTTTTAGTTCAAACTAGGCAAAGCCTAGTGTAGACAGCATTCAAATTAATTCAAATTAAGGCTCCTTAATTCAAATTTGCTAGTGTAGACATAGCCTGAGATCCCAGTTCATCCTACCTTATTGGATCTTCAGTCGCACTCAGGAACTTCACTTAAATTACACAATACCATTATATCCATAGCACCAAAATATATAGTTTTTTCCATTTTTCTTCCATATTGAACCTGTTGTGATGTTCCCCTCTGCAATCTGGACTGGTGTATTGCTGTGTCACCCCACTGCAGCTTTTCTCTCAAACAGCTCTTCTATTCACACAAGATAGTTTTGTTCATTATCTCCCCTGAACAGGTTGGTCTTGTGTGGAGCTGGCTTTCATGGCCTTCTTGGATTGGACAGGGCCCATAAATATAAGGGTAATAGTTTTTGTCATCAAGGTGGCTAGAGATAGAAATTTTAAATGAAAAATACAAGATATTTGGTTATAGTATATTTCAAGGTAAACAATTAGAGACCTGATCCAGTGTAATTGAAGGACTTCCATGGTCTTCAGTGGGCACCAGATCCAGTTCTTTATGATTATAAAAGATGGCTGCTTACCTGTAACTGTCGTTCTTCAAGATGTGCTGTTCATGTCCATTCTTAATATAGGTGTTTGCATGCCTCCATGCATGATTACTAGAACTATTTCTGCTAAGCAGTAGCCAGAGGGCTGGCTTTGGCACCCCCTGAAGTGCTTTGCATATGCTGCAGTATATTAGGCACTGCCAGAGCTGTGTCTGCTCAATCCCTTCTTTCCATTAACTCTGAAAGTGAGAGTGGCAGGTTGTTGGAATGTACCTGAGCAACACATCTCGAAAAACAACAGTTAGAGGCAAACAACTGCCTTTTCTTCAAGTTGGTTCTCATGTTCATTCTCAATATAGGTGAATCACAAACCTTACCTTGGGTGGCATATGCAGACCACAGAAGCCATTGCTCTCCCTGCAGCATCAGTAGAGTCACACGATGTTTGCAAGGCTGCCTTTGCCACTGTCAGACCTTCCTCCAGTATTGTGAGGAAGTCTATTATTTGTTCCTGTGGTAGTGTGTCCATGAAACACCATAGCAAGTTCCACAGATTATAATTATACCTGCCAAAGAGGGCTTGATCGTTTGTGATTTGGAAGTGAAGGCTAGCTGTTGAAAAAAATCTTCCTTCCAAAGAGGTCAAGTTTTCTGCTCTCTTTATTTTAGCAATAGAGCATGGTTGGCCCTATCTTTCCTTCTTGTTGGCCACATTGACAACCAGTCTACCTGGGGTAGGATGGATAAAAAGGGACTTGAAACCCTTAGCAGGTATGTAATACCTCTTTTCATCTGTCATAGCTATGGGTGGCACCAATGATGGGGTCTGCTACCACACTTGACAGTTTTGAAGACCCCTTCATGTGCAAGCAATGCTATTCCAGAGGTTGCAGTAGTGGCCAAGATGTTGAAGAGACTATCCATGGTCTCCTTGAATTCTTGTGTCCCCATGCCAAGGTTGACAGCTACCCTTCCAAGCAACTGCTGATAAGCCTTGAAATTGTCAATGGGTATCAAAGTGCCTTGGCCAATGGCTTCATCTGGGGATGCTGAAGAAAATTGTTATGGCACTTGAGTTGAACCAACTTTCTTGGTGCCCTCCTGGAAATCCAAGTCTTCCAACTCTGAGTGGTGTCCTCTTTTCAGAGCAGGGGGAGCCAAATGGGAACCTGCTGACTGAACTGTGGTGCTCGACCCATGGGAAAAGACCATGGTCCCCAGTATGGCCACTAGGTGGACCTTTGTCCTTGTGGCCGTGCTAGTGTGGGGCTTGAAGCATTGTTGGATCCTTTCCTAGTGATCCGGGCCCATGGTCTACCTTCTGATGAGGATAGGCTAGTGGAGGAATGGCCCCTTCGGGGGTGATGCTGAGCCCTCTCATCCCTTAAAGCAGAGTGGAGCCAAGAAAAGTGAGAGTGGGAAGAGCTGCACTGACAGTTACTCTGGTGCCATTTGAGGGAGTGTTGATCTGGTGAACTGGACTGAGAGAAATAGTGCCTCAGTACCAAGGATTCTCTCCTTCATTTCTATGCCATTGATCTTATCTCTGGTGACTGAGTTCTTGGCTCCTCCAAGGATGTGAACTTATTGGTGGCAGGGAGCTCAAATGTCATTGGTACCACTCAGAAGAAGTCTCCCTAGAGCAGGATCTTGACCAATGAGTGTTGTCTTTGTCATTCTGAACTCGAGTGGGAGACCTCGACCGGTACCAGGCAGATGCACAGTCCCTGTGCTCCTATGTTGGGTCCAAGGACCTAGAGTGGTCGGTACCAGAATGGTTCCACTGTTCCAGAGGGTGGGGAGCTGCATCTGCCTGGTTGTCTCTGGTAATCTTTGTTTTTGAAAGTCATCTATGTAGTCCTATAGTTGCACTGGAGGTTTGGGATCATTAGGTGATGGAGATGGTAAAGTCATTAGAGCCCTTGCATCCAGAAAGGCTTTCAGCGTCGATGGGGCTGAGAGACAGAGAGAAACCCTCACGTTCCCTGGAGTTGGGAGGTGGTTTTCTTGTGGGAAACTGTTTCTGAGAGATACAAGTCCCATGTTCTCCTTGAGCCTTTGGAGCAGAGTTCAAACCCTGAGCATCTGGTGCTGTGGGGGAGTTTCCACGCAGCGGTTGGTGCTTTTTATGCTTTTTCTTTGGTGCAGCACTATGACATTACGGGCTCCATGTTGGGCCCAGTGCCAGCGTTGATGCTGGGACCTACTGTGCACTGTATGCTGACGCCGAGCTCGGTGCTGATCTCGGTCTTGTCTCTGGTGTCAATCTCAGAGCCACTTCCATAAGGAGGACTTTGGGTCTTATTTCCCTCACCTTCCAGGTGTGAGGTTTAAATGCTTTACAGATTGATTTGTCTTTGTTTGTGCTTCCCCTAAACACTTGAGGAAGTTATCATGGGGGTCACTAAGTGAGAATGTCTTCCCAAACACTATAAACAGCTTGAATGCTGGAGATCTTGGCATGGTGCTGACATCTAAGCCCCAATGGGCTGTACATAAACAACCTAAGGATTCTAACAAATGACTACTACTTGAGAAAAAAACAAAACTTAACAACTAAAGGAACAGTATTCTAGGGCTATTAACAAACAAAGAACAGTCTCCAAAGAGAAAGAAGAAAGTCCTGCCGAAGCAAGAATAAGTTCCTGCAACCATCACAAGCAGAAAGAAGGAAGTGAGTGGGCACAGCTCTGGTGGCTCCTGATATACCACAGCATGTGCAATGCACTCCAGGGGGTGCTGGATCCAGTTCTACAGCTACTGGTTAGGGCAAAACATTTCCTGTAACCATACAGAGTGTATACTAAGAAGGAGCATGAGCAAGCACTTGAAGAAGAATCTATAAATAATTCATAGTTTGCATTTAAGTAACTTGAATCATTTGTGTCACATAAAGAAATTGGCAAAGATCATCTTTCATCTAGTGCTGTGGGACAACTGGACATTTACAATTTTGTTTGTGCAAAGCCATATTTTATTTATATTAGTTACTGCTATAGAAATGAACTCCTGACCAGAGAATGGCCTCAAGAATTCACAAATGAGGTCTTGACTAAGACATGGTTCTCCTTTCTGGAATTGATTACAAATGTACTCTCTGCTATTGTTCGACAGTTGTCCAATACAAATGGCATTAGAAACTTTATTATATTCTACACCAGCTATATTAGAGAAGATTGGCAAACAGCTTGATATGCTGATGGAATAATGGGCCCATTAGTTCTATGCTGAGGTCATTTTAAGGTGATTAGCTTGAGAGATGGTACTTGTACTGAGACACTGACTACATAGCAGAATCTACACAGCTTCAATTCTCAGAGAACCGCTGCTGATTTTATTCATAAGGGTGTCATGGAGAATGCCCTTCGAGACTGCTTCTCACTTTCTACTCAGAAACAGGTGATGTACGATTAGTGCAGTCAATACTGTATAGATTATGGGCTCTGATGATCTAAAAAATATGAGAGATTTGCAACTTGTTTAAATACTAATTAAATTAGATGTTCTATGAAGTAATTAATACAGTATTTTTACTTTATAATGGAAACATGGCAGATGCACAGATAATAAATAAGGCACAGGGACTGAGGCAGAATGATGCAGGTTTCTTAATACAGTGGTGCAAAATTTTCATTAAATGTTAATTATTAATCAGAAGCTCATATTTCAGTTTTGAGGCTTGGAGGTACACCATGTCACAAATATCTTTAAAATAAAAAGCTAGCATCATATTAAAAACAGGGTCTCAATTCAGGATGATTAAATTTTTGTCACATCTGGCATTCAGTAATTACTTCAGAAACTTAAAATGCAAGACCCCGTTCCATAAAAAATGGATTATCCATGCACATGTCATGAGACAAAACCAGACTCTTCCCTAGTAATAAAATGTCCCCTTATCTCACAGCCACACAACTCAGTGTAGGTTCAACATCACCCCAAATGCTTTTCGGTATCTCTTACAGTCAGAAACACTGAAGAAATGACAGCCCCACCATTAAACTAAGGCTAGACATCACTATTAGACAACAGCACCATCTCCTGACAATGTGTTTCTTTTCTTCTTCTTTTTGGGAGTGTTTGACCATATTTATCAGGATGCAGCCTAACCCCTCAGTGGACGAACATTGGTCTATGCAGCAGCTGAATACAGCACAACACCCAGATACATACACCACTAGAAGTGTGCTTCAGGCAGTGTCATTTTTCACACAGAGAAGAAAGAATTCCATCACCACAAACAGGATTAGAATTTTACTTAAACTATGGACACGCTCTCACTGCATTAGTGGTTAGCCAGGATAGTTTGTAGTGCCATGCATGCCCTCCTATTTAAGAAGATTGCACTCCTAATGACTGTTGATGAGGATCAGTAATAAGATTAATAATGAATACAATGAGTTTAATGCTAAATAAAGAGGAGAAATTTTTATTATGTCTTTTCCCCAAACAGCCTTAACTTATACAACTTCATTTCTGAAACATGTTTCTAGAAACAAATTTGTGGCCATTCCGTATTTTTTCCACACTGATGTAAGCTGCTCTGTCTGTGCTACCAGACAGATCTGAAGTTATACTAATCTATACCTACCTCACCATGGAGAAAGTCAGGATGTCTGATCCTTTATCACAGTCTTGGTGTGGTACATCATATATTCCTCCTTTTTCCAGTTTTACAGAAACTCTCCATTCTTTATTCCTCCAAATCCTTCCTCAGATACACACATGTTTGAGGTGAAAGATTTCCTGGCATTCTCCCCATCTGTTAAATCCCTCCAGCTTACATGATATGGGAGTCTCGAAGACAGTGACTGGTAGCAGGTCAGATTCCATGACACAGATGCTATAGTCAGAAGCCTTAATCAAGCAGAAGCTCCCTTATCATTTGTGCTGGTCCTAGTTTCACTACAGTCCAAAAGACTTCTCTACAAGCTTGGTCTAAGAGAAAGCTGTGAGGCTGTAGGAATAATAAAAGAAAACAACAGAATTCAGACGTCTCCTCCTCCTGGCCTCTTTTTAACTACAAGGTGCAATTTTCTGCATTTTAGCAGATCTGAAAATATTTCATTGCAGACCCCCAACCCCTGAAAAAAATGTAGTATTTTGGATATTAGAATACTAAGGCTATGTCAACATTTAATTGTTTAGTTTGGACTTGCTTATTCTGAACTAAGCAGTTCGAAGTTATTTCAAATTAACTGTGGGTTTTTTTAAGTTCAAACTAGCTTTTTAATTCAAACTAGATGTGTTTTTTCTAGTTTGAACTAACTTTTTACTTCAAACTAAAAAAGCATGGCTAGTTTAAACTAAAAGTTAATTTGAACTAAAAAAATGTTTAATTCAAAATAACTGCTAGTTCAAACTTATTTAGTTCAAACTAGCATGACTACATTGTGCTAGTTTGAAATGAAGTTTGAAATAAGTTTCACCTAAGCAGTTAGTTCACACTTACTATTCAAACTAACTACTGTATATCATCACGTACAAGCCGAGAATTTTGTGCCTGAAAATTGGCTTTAAAACAGCTACTTGGCTTATACTCAGGAGAATACGGTAGACAGCCCCAGGCAGCCCTTTCCCTGATCATGCGGCAGGGCAGAGCCCCAGTATTGCTGGGCGGCCATCTTGGGCTGTCAGCCCGGGCCTGAGCTGGAGGAAGGAAGGGACCCCGGTGCCTGGAGCAGCCAAGTAAGGGGGCCCTGGGGGGGTCAGCCTGGACTTTGGGGGGGGGTCAGGGAGGCCAGGGAAGGGGCAGCAGGGACCAGGGGTTGGGGAGGGGTTCTGGGAGTTGGGGAAAGTGACAGGACAGCCAGGAGGGTTTGGGGGGGTGGTTCAGGGATGCCAGGGAAGGGGCAGCAGGGCTCGGGCATTTGGGGGGGGTCAGGGAGTCCGGGGATAGCGGCAGGAGGACCCACAGTTTTTGGGGAGCCCAGGGAAGCAGCGACAGGGACCGGGGATTTGGGGGGGGTGCCTGGCAGACTGGGAAGAGTGGCAGCAGGGGTTGGGGGGTGACGGGGAAAGGGGTGGAAAGGGTGTTGGGGAACAGGGGAGCAACAGCATGGAACTGAGAAGGGAGCAGGGGGGCAGCAGTGATGAGCCAGCAGGGCAGCAGTGGGGAAGAGGCAGAGCAGGGGGCAGCAGTGAGGAAAGAGGCAGAGCAGGGGGCAGTAGGAGGAGCAGGGGGCAGCAGTGAGAAAAGGGGGAGTAGAGGGCAGCAGGAAACTGAGAAGTGAAAAGGGGTAGCAGTGAGGAAAGGGCAGAGCAGGGGGCAGCAGGGGTGACAGGAGTGAGGAAAGGGCAGCATAGGGGGGCAACATCAGTAAACAGAAGTGAGCAGGGGGCAGCAGTGAGGAAAGGGCGGGGCAGGGGGCAACAGCAGGAAACTGAGAAGTGAGGAAAGGGCAGAGCAGGGGGGCAGCAGGGGTGACAGTGAGGAAAGGGCAGAGCAGTAGGGCAGGAGTGAGGAACGGACAGCAGGGGGAGCAAGGAAAAAGCAGCAGTAGAGATTTGGGGGGCAGGGAAGCTGTCAGAAACTCCAGAGGAAGCCATCAGCAGTGAGTGGGGGGTTAGGGCCCAAGGCCAAAGGGGGACCTCAGCTTATACCCAGGTCACCAATTTTGGCTTCTTTTTTGGGCTCAGAATTGGGGGGTGGGGGGTCGGCTTATGCCCAGATCGGCTTATACCTGAGTATATACAGTAGTTCAAACTCATAGGCAAAGCCTAGTATAGACGGGGAGCAAATTTGTCTGGATTAAGCCTCCTTAATCCGGAATAATTTCCTAATGTGGACATAGCCTAAGATAACATGACAGTCTCAAGTTTGTTTCAGCTCAAAGAACAATAAATGCCCTCATGATCCCAGCAGCCAGCGCTGTTTTGTGCAGCACATCAACCTGACCCAGTCCCCCACCCCACCCCCACTTCCTACACTGAATCTCTATCATTCACCAGGCAGACTCTGTAATTAGGCACCCAGCTTTTTCTCTGATCTCCCTGATGCCTCTTCTCCTTGCACTTTTTTGCATGGAGCCAGAACTAGAAAAAAGTAGACTTCTGGCTTCAGACAGTTGAGAGCAATAGCACAGAACTCCCTACTGCCAGTGAAAGGTATGAAGATTTTCAGACACCAAAGTCTGCCAGAAGCCACATCCAGGGCATTTGTGAGGGAAGGTCCTCTACAGCATCTTTCTAGGGAGCAAACCACTACAAACTACTCAGCTTTTTCCCAACCTGCATGCTATGTGTAAGCAGAGGAACAGTCCAGCTAATGTGGGGAACTTTCCTGGTTTATACATTAACCTGCTAGACTTGGCTAATGAAAGGATCTGAGTTCTTCTCCACTTCAATTTTACATAGGGGTCTGCCTGACCTCAAGCACTCCCTTTCCACTCTGTCATGCAACCAAGTCCTTGACAAAGCTTGGCCCAAGATTTCTGGGAGGCTTAGTCCCAATATTGTTGTGGCCAGTTAGAGCTTGGGTGTTCTCACAACAGGGCACTTTTTTCACACTGGATGCTTCCCTGATCCACGGATCATCACATCTAGTTCAAAGCACCATTATTTTACTACACAACTACAAAAAATAAGGAAAAAATTGGAAAGGCTAAAGGAGACAAGCAAGACCAACTCCGAACATCGTTTCTGGCAAGTTTACAGTTTGTTTTTCGCTCCCAGACCCTGACTGTGCTACACTGATACCCACGGGTTAGACACTTGGTCAGCTGGTGGCCAACCAAATGCTCCCAGGCTCTACGTGGCAGGACCCTCTGTCCCAGCATTATTAGCCTTCACCCCAGCTGGGGTTATAGATCTCCTCCAGGTCTGGCCTGTGAGACTTCTTGTCTGGTGGCATCTCCCTGCACTGGGTATTTGCTGCCTAGTATCCCCCCAGCAGCACATCTCACTTGGCCCTGAAGTGCTCAGCTCCAGCTCCTGTGCTACCGCACTGCTGCTGTTCTGCTCCCAGCTCTATGGGCTGCTCTTTTGGCCCTTCTGGTTCTGGCCACTGCTGCTCTACTGCCAGCTCAGCTTAGCTGGACTCCCTCATTGGCCTGCCTGCTCTGTCAATCAGACTGACCTGGAGCATTGGCCTCTTTCCACGGGCCATGGGGAAACTCAGTCTCAGGGTCTTGCTTTCCTATCAGTCCTTCCCCTTTCTTTCAGTATTAGAAAAGGACCAACCACAAAGCTCCACTAAGATTCCATGACGACCATATGATCCCCTTACATAAGTTTGTAATTCCATCCCAAATGATATTAAGGCTATTAATGCCACAGGTTTTCTGCAATTAGAGAATAAGTAGGAGGGAGAACTCCTTATTACACCTTACGTGGGGAAACACTCAGGGATGGAGGCTGAAATGGTCCTCACTTCAGAGACTCAAGGTGGGTGGGTTATTATCTTTTATTAGACCAACTTCTGTTGGGGAGAGAAAGCTTTTGAGGTTGCACAGAGTTCTTCAGGTCTGGGAACCATATGCACAGTGTCAAAGCGAAATATTAGGTGGAACAGATGGTTAAGCTATTCACAATAGCACAAATATGCTACATAAATAAACTATTCTGGGTTTGTTATTTGAGTCCAAAAATTAATCTACAAAATGAGAATTATTAATTAAATATTGTATCACAAAGTGAATAATATAGTTCAGCATCATAAAATGATATATACCATGTTTAGAGCCGAGTGAATAATTGATCTTTTGGTTCAATGACCAAACCAAAAATAACACTCACAAAATACTTTGAAAACAAAACTGTTTGTATGTTTTCAGTTTTTCTTTCTGAAACAAACAAACAAAAAAGTGTTGGGTTAACTGAAACATTTTTAACATCTATTCAAATTGACATGTCTAAACAAAATGTCAATTCAAACTATTCTGATATTTCTGAATTTTTTGTTTTCTGGTTTTTTTTTTTTTATCAAGGCAAAACTATTTTCCCAGTTCAACTCAAACTTGCAAATATTTTCAGTGCCTGCCAAAACACATTTTTCCAGAAAATATACCGTTTGCTGAAAAAAATTAACCTGCTGTAACTCTAATATTTATTGTCAAAGGTACCTACGGAAAGCAATAGTCACACAGTCTTTACAGCTACTTTTATGCTACTACCAAAGCGTTCCTTATCAACCTGCTAATGGTAGCTTCTAGAGGTCTCTTGTGTGATCATGTCTTTAAAAGGGTAGTTAAATTTATTAAGCAGTGCACAATACAAGCACACCACATCAAGCTCTGTAAAACTTATTTTAACCCATGCAAAACCCCAGCAGCTTCTGGCTTCGTTAAACTCAAAGTTTGAACCATCTATAGTTTTGCATTGTCTCTCTGTGCTGCTTTTTGAGACTCTCACTCTGAGGTTTACTGGTCTCTCAAATCCACATGACATCTAAAGTTATAGGATCTATAATATTTAAGAGTTGGCGGTGACTGATGAATTAGTTTCCTTAAACTTTGCCTTGGGTTCTGGATGGAAAAAAAAACCATATGGATACTTTTACATTTTGGCAGTAATGCCCAGGGATCACTTTGTGACTCTTATTAACAATAATTATAGTGTTGGGGCTAACTCCTCATGAATTGCATTAAAAACTTTGCTTTCACATTGTGCCAAAGTGTGATTTTGTAAGATACCTAAGCTGAATGTATTTTATATAACTAGTTCACATTCTGGAGTTCAGATGTTCAAAATCATTATTCTGACTGGCCTCAAGCATGCATTCTGAACATCTGAGCAGAGAGTCCTGAATGAACACATCTGTCAAAGGGTTCTCCATACCCCAGGGGCTGTTGAGACTAAGGGAAGCTATCGATATATATTTCAGCGTAATGAAAACACCATCACTGATGGGACTAGAGTACAGAGATGAGTGACTTAATTACACAGGGCAAGCACAATTAGAGTTCCCTGTGCAATATTCTTTCTCATATTTCTGTATGATAGCTGCATACTTTCTGCCCACATATGGTCTCTTTTACAGCACCCAATACTTAAAATATGAAGGCATATTCTGTAAGAATGACCTATTCTACTATATGTAATAATGCCATTTTATTATAAGCCCTTTGTAACGCTACATATTTTAATGCATTAGCATCATAAAATGGGAATCTGATCTATCTACACACATATGTTTTCCCCATCCTGAAAAAAAAAATCAACCCTTAACTCATTCAGCCTTTCTAATTACTAATCCATTTTACTTTTACCTTTAACACAGTGAGTGGCTCTATTGAATATGCAGTGTTGAGCCTTTCATCTCCAACTCAATCCTTGATCGCATCCAGTCTGCCTTCTGCCTTCTTCACTCAGCTGTACCTGCTCTGATCTCAGAACTCAGGGTCTATACTCAGCTTTCATTCTCCTTAACTCCTTTCTGCTTCAGTACAGGGACCCACATTCTTTTGCTTGATAGGCCTGCCTGGGACTTTGTAATGCCATTCTCTGCACGTTTTCCTATTTGATTGCTCATTCAGCATTCTCTCTTCTAATCTGAATTCCCTTTTTTCTTCTTCTAACTTTAGAGGATCTGATCTAGTTACAGATTCACTCATCATTTCTAAGGTGACAAGACTGTACCTCTTTTACTGTCACCTTTCTATCCTTCCAAACCACCTCAACCAGTCTCTCTCTGCCATGACGTCTTCCTGAGAGCTCACAAGAACTCAGACCTAGCCAGGTTCAAAACTGATGGTTAACCCCACCGAAGCCATGGACATTGAAAAGATACTGAAAAGTTATGGTGGAAAGACACCATCAGCAGGTGGCCCAGTGACAGCAAGGCCAGGTCCTCCAATAGATTGCAGTCCAGCAGCCATAACAAGCCACCCCACAGCAGCAACAGCTACTCCGGGAGCTGGCTACATAGCATCTGGAGGCATATAATGCACCAAGGCCCTGGCCCTCAAGGATCCTTCCCACCAGGATCATGAAAGCAGGCTCAAGAGGTGATTCAAAAGTCTTGCATAAGCATGAATATCCACCCACCCCCCACCCACCAATACATACTAAAAAAATTGAATGGGGGCCTCCTTGAGCTGTTCTGGGCCCTAAGCAATCACTTAGGTTGCTTATGCCTTGTCCTGGCACTACCACCAATGGCTCCAAGAAGAGACATTACTTGACCCTTCAGATAATGTCCCAACACCCGAAGGAACAGTGTTAGCACTGATTGGACCCACAGAAGCAGAGCAGAATACAGGTGGCAGAGCCTATTATATTAGAACACTTCTTCCAGGCGCTCCCAGCTGGTTAGACAGAGTGGGTAAAGTGCCATTGACTCTCAATCCTGATGGAGATTGTGACCTTGATGGAGAGCCTAAGGTCCAGCCTCACCAATCCTTCAGATGGGGGTCCCCAGAACCAGGATGCTGACCCTGGCAAGGGCTGTGATAAAAAGAGAGACTGAGGACTACTGAACTGGCTGCCTCTCTTCAGATCACTCCCACCAGGATGATGGGACTTGCTAGGTGGAGTGGAGAGGGAACTGAGGTCACTGAGAAGTGGGATGTTCCCCACCACGAGGCCCATGGTCCTGGAAGTGAACCATCCAACCATGATCCAAAAGAAGTGCTGTTCTGAGTGTGACTGAGAAGGGCATTTTAGACAGACGTGCCCTTTCATGGATAGCTGCTATGGACAAGCATGGATGGCGCATCAGTGTGTGTAGATGGGGTCTGACCAAGATGCTGCTGCTGGTATGGGTCACGGAGCAGAAGTAACAGGTTTCATAGACTCTGAGTATAGCCAACCCATAGTTTAAACAAGCTTGATAGTCTCCCAGTACACTGGGGACTCTGATCTCCCTCCAGTGTATCCATGTGCATGTGTGACCTACCACATGACAAAAGGGCAGTTGAATGTAAGAGGCTACACTGAGGCTTGCTGAATCAGCCTAGCAGCCCCCCTACTATACCTAGTAATATTAAGGTGGGATTGGAAATTATTTGAGATGCTTCTCAAGCAGTGAAGTTGGGGGACCTGCTCAGAAACTAACCCAGACTCTAAAATTAGGGGGCTTATGGGTCATGACATGGTGAAAAACCTTGGGGATGGCTGTTCCAAGCCACCAGGGGCACCAACCAAGCAGCCCACTATCTCTGGGGCACCTGAGTAAGTAAATCATGATTGGCTACCAGAAGACAAGAACTTGATGTGGGAACCCTGGGAGGACCAGACCCTGAGCCATGTCAGGAAGCAGGATAGCCATCACCAGTGAGGAGGAGAGCAATGAAGAGAAGAGCAAAATCCAATGAACAGAGTAGTGGCCCCACTTTCAGCTCTAGTGCAAGAGGCTTCACCACGTGATGACTAAACGTGGTGAAAGATGCTGGTACTCAGGAAGCTCCCAGCAAAATCTACACCTAGCCCACTCAGTGCCAGGTGTCAGGCCTTTGTGGGGAGAAAAGATGTTGGAGAGGGAGGTCCTCGGATGCCTCAGGTTGGACATCCATAAAGAGGTACATGATTTCTGTATCTTATGCCCCAAATGGCAACTGGCAGGGTCCAAAGGGACTCCAAAGTCTGCTCCCAGTGATGGGCATATCCTTCAAAGGGGTAGGAATGGATTTAGTGGGACCCCTTGACAAGAGTACATCATTATATATTATTGATAGTAGACTATGCAATGTGGCACCCTGGAATACCCCCGCTATGCCCAACAAATCGGCCCTGTGCCCACCATCACAAATAATCTCACAAAAGTCTTTATAAGGGTCAGAATACCAAGGGAAATTTTGAGAAACTGAGTTCCAAAGGGACAGCCATGTTAGTCTAGAGAAGCAAAAAAAGCAAAGAGTATCTGTTAGTCTTTAAGTGCCACAAGATTCCTTGCTTTTATTGAAAAACTGGAGATCCAACTTCTCATCCAAACTGATGCAGGAATTGTGCAAACTACTGAGGACCAAAACTGTCAAGATTTTTGTCTACTATCCTCAAACAGATGGACTGGTGGAATGATTCAATTGGACCTTGAAGGCCATGCTCAGGAAATTTGTCAGCACAAACCCTCAGCATTAAATCCAACTGCTACCTTCATTGATATTTGCTATACAGGAGATCCTTTAAGCCACCAAGGGATTGTTGCCCTTTGAGCTTCTACATGAGAGATAACTCAGGCCCCAGGGGAATTTTGGACCTCCTCTGGGAAGCCTGAGAAGAACAGGAGTCTAGCTCATGAGCTCAGCATATTATGTACTCCAACTAAAAGAACACCTGAAAATGCCAGGGGGCTTTACTAAGGAAAACCCTGTTAATGCTCAACAACTCCAAGAATATGCCTACAACAAGGGGCCACCGTTGCAGATACCCGACACAGGTTTTGTTGCTCCTTACATTCAAAACTACTGTCCCAATGGCAGGGACTGTTTGAAATAGAAAGGAGGGTTAGGTAAATGGACTATGAGCTCCATCAGCCTGGGAGATGAAAGGACATGCAAATATACCACATCAACCTCCCAAAGGCATGCAAGGCTCAGGAGAACTTTCTGATAGCCCCATAACCCCTTGGAACCATGACCTCTCTGAACTCAGCCCCCAAGCCAGTGGGATCAGAGCTCAACCCAAGACCACAAACCCAAATACTGTGACTGACTCAGGACTTCCCCACAGTGTTTTCAGCACTCCTAGGAAGAACAAACCTACCACCACAGTAACACCCAGGCAGAGAGTATATAAAACTCATCTTCCCCAACCAAAAATGATGGAGGACGTGATCCGAAAAGAACTCCAGACTATGTTGACCCTAAGAGTCATTGAGGAACCTCACTGTGAACTAAGAAACCCTTTTGTCCTTTCATGATAATGCCAGTACCTGAGATGTTGGCAAAATTCTACATACTTTAGTAAGGTTAACACAATATTGAAATTTGCCCTGGGTTGGGGAGATACTAGAGAACCTATTAAGTGCCAAGTATGGCTTTCAAAAGTCTCTCTGGAATTACATGAAGTGATTGTGGGGGGTTCAGTCCCTATTTAGAGCTTTTCTTTTTCTCTTCTTTGGTTATAAATCCAGCCCACAGAACAGAAGCAGGAAACAAAACCAAAATGATGTTTCAGGTGCTTTCTTGTATTTGTTTGCTAAGTGCATGGAATTTTACTATGTCAAAGGCCACGTCTACACTAGCAAATTAGTTTGAATTAAGGAGCCTTAATTTGAACTAATTTTCTCCCTGTCTACACTAGGCTTTGCCTAGTTGGAACTAAAAAAATTATTTTAGCAAAGCTTAGTTCAAACTAGTTAGTTTGGCTGGTTAGTCCGAACTAACTGTTTAGTTTGAACTGATTTCAAAATTTAGTTCGAACTAGCACGATGTAGTGAATTCCTTAGTTCAAACTAATGAAAGCCTCGCATAGACAGGGACTACGTTAGATCGAATGAAGCCTCCTTAATTCAAGCTAACTTGCTAGTGTAAACATACCCAAAGAGAGCTGGGGCACTTATGCAGCCCCAACAGACACTGCTGGTCCATGGTCCTCAAATATACAGATCTACAGAACCAATAGAGAATGACCAGCCATGGATCCCAAAGGCTGCACATAGTGAAATCTGTGGGATACTAAATCTTAACATACAGTTGCTCCACTGCTATTTAATGGCTGGAAACTTCTTTCTGATCCCAGCTGGAAATCAGCTTATTCCCTGAAGCAAGAGGACTGATTGATAACCCTTGTGCTTTTAACCTAGCTAGATACTATTCTTAGTCACACTGTAATAATACTGAATCCTTTTACACCCAGTAATCCTACTTTTGGCCTCCCAGCTATGGCAGAAGGTTTTTGAATAGGATTTAATGGTTGAGCTGGAAATTATTATGCAGCACTATGAAAAGTTAGTTAGGGATTTGGATGTGTCATCACAGCATTGAGCCTGGCCTCTTGGGGTTATGCAAGAATCTGTTCAGTGGTATAGACGCAGAATAAAATTTTCCAATACCTTTATAAGATCTTTCTACCCTTTTCTAACATCATAGCAACTCCACTCAGTGCTTAGAGAAACAGTTCAATTAAGTGTCATCCTTCCTTGGCTTTGCCCATGCCTGTTTGTATTACCCCAATTGCCATGACTATTTTACCTGTAGCATCTGCCTTTCAGTTTATATTCAGGTCAGTTTTCCACTGGCTCAATCTCAGCATTTATGTTTGTGTTCTGTGAACAGTTATGCTCTTTAAGAGTAACCAAACCTGACTTGTGAGCTGCATGCATGTGGCTCTTTTACAATTAAAGTGCAGCTCAAGGAGCCCCATAGGCCCATCCCACTCTCCACCTGTCAGCCTCGGCTGGGGAGCTCTGCAACAGAATGGTAAGGCTGGAAGATTCTGGCCAGTAGGGTGGAGATAGTGCTGTAATGTACTGCTTTTGTGTTTGTTTTTGAAATGCTGTCCTCTAATGGCAGGCTCACCAGGAGGCTAAGGTACATTTTACTCAGGACAGGATGAAGGAGCTGCCCTGGCCATAATCAGCCTCAGCCCAGCACATATGTGAGGCTTGAGCCTTTCTCAGTGCAATGCAGTAGTCTGAAAGAGAAGCCCAGGGCCCTGTGGTGTCTGAAACCAGAGCTTGCTGACCAGGGAAATGGCTTTAGCCCTTGGCCTCTCAGAAAGGAGAAGGGTTAGTACATGCCTCCCACCTTCCCCTCTTTGTCTTCCCCACTGCCTAAGACTTTGCTTTTGTTTGGACTACTTTAGCCTCTTCTCACAAGCAGGCTGATGCCTTGAACAGATGCTGAGACAGGACCAGCATCCACCCTTGTCCCAGGGATGGTGCTAGAGAGGCAGGCTATGTCTACTGAAGGAACTCCCTAAAACAACACAGGAACATACAAAGACAGAACACAACCAGAACTCCGGCCAGGGATGTTCTATCTGCTACCTAAAATCCATAAAAAAGGAAACCCCGGATGCCCCATCATCTCAGGCATTGGCACTCTTACCGCCGGCCTATCTGGCTACGTGGACTCCCTCCTAAGACCCTATGTTATCAACATCCCTAGCTATCTTCGAGATACCACGGACTTCCAGAGGAAAATACAGTCCATTGGTGAGCTTCCAGAAAACACCATTCTGGCCACTATGGATGTAGAAGCTCTTTACACTTGTGACTGAACTTTGTGACTTTGTACTCACCCACAACCATTTCAGATTTGAGGATAATTTATATCTCCAAGTCAGTGGAACTGCTATGGGCACCCGCATGGCCCCACAATATGCCAGCATCTTTATGGGCGACTTAGAACAACGTTTCCTCAAGTCTCATCCCCAAATTCCTCTTCTTTTACCTACGCTACATTGATGACATCTTCATCATCTGGACCCATGGCAGGGATGCTCTTGAAGATTTTCACAGAGATTTCAACAATTTTCACTCCACAATCAAACTGAGCCTGGAACACTCCACACAGGAGATCCACTTTCTCGACACTACAGTACAAATCAGGGATAGAGGCATCAACACCACCACGTACCGAAAACCTACTGATTGTATAGTTACCTACATCACTCAGGGTTCCATCCTAAACACACCACATGATCCATTATCTACAGCCAACCCCTAAAATATAACCCCATCTGCTCTGATCCTTCAGAAACAAACATCTTGAGGACCTCTATCAAGCATTCTTGAAACTACAGTACCCACCTGGGGAAGTAAGAAAACAAATTGACAGAGCTAGACGGATTCCCTGAAGTCATCTACTACAGGAGAGGCCCAAGAAAGAAAGCAACAGAACACCACTAGTCACCACATACAACCCTCAAGTCAGACCTCGGTTTTAAAAGATGATTCCTTACTCTCTCAAGCCTTGGGAGACAGACCTCTCCTTGCCTACAGACAACCACCCAATCTTAAACAGATACTCACCAGCAACGTGTAGTGGCTAGAACCTCTGCTTAATATGCAGCAGTTCCTGGGTTCAATTCCCAGGGGGTTGGACTTGATGATCTCATGAGGTCCCTTCCAGCCCTATGATTTGATTGATTGAACAAATGATTGATTGATTGAACTACAGATCTAACAACAGAGACATTAAAGCAGGCACACACCCCTGCAACAAACCCCACTGCCAAGTTTGCCCACATATCTGCACAATAGATACCATCATAGGTCCTAATCAAGCCTGCTACTCCATCAAAGGCTCATTTACCTGCTCCTTTACTAATGTGATCTATGCCATCATGTGCAAGAAATGCCCCAACACCTTATACATCAGACAAACAGGACGATCCCTGTGCAAAAGAATAAATGAACATAGAGCTGATATCAGAAATCACAAAACAAAACAAAAAACCAGTTGCTGAGCACTTCCATCTTTCTAATTACTTGATAAATGATTTGTTAATGACCATCATCAGAGATGTGACTGATCAAGACTTCAAAGAGAAACAGCTGAACTTGAATTAATATGTAAATTAAATTGTGTGAAAGCAGGATTGAATCGAGACTATGGGTTCTTTTCCCATTACAAAAGGTAATTTGATTTCAGGCTTCCCAGGGTTTGAACCTAACAACTGCTCTGATTTGCTGTTACTGTATGACCTGATCCTATGTTTTACACCCCCTTGCATCTATTTTCATTCCATTCTGTAAATTCACCCATCTTCGAAGCATCTGACGAAGTGGGATTATCTCCCATGAAAGCTCATGCGAAAAATAAATCTGTTAGTCTTTAAGTGCCACACGGCTCCTTGGTTTTTTTGTTTTGTTTTGTTTTGTTTTGTTAATTTTTTCGTCTACATCTAACTGCTTAGTTTGGACTTGTTCTAAGCAGTTTGGAGTAAGTTCAAACTAACCCCGGGTTAGTTCGAACTAACCAGAACTTTTTAGTTTGAACTAACTGCATTTTTTTAGTTTGAACTAAAAAGTTCAGCTCGAACTAACTTTTTAGTTCAAACTAAAAAAGGCAGTTAGTTCAAACTTATTTAGCTCGAACTAGCACAGCTACTTCATGCTAATTCAAACTAAAATTCGAATTAAGTTTGAACTAACTAGTTCTAATTGTTTAGTTTGAACTAAGCAAAGCCTCATGTAGACAGGGATCAAATTAGTCTGGATTAAGCCTTCTTAATCCAGATTAATCTTCTAGTGTAAACATAGCCATAGATACTACTACCCTAAGAAATTTCATTGCTGACTGTTCACAGTGATGCTGGTAAGACACTAACACCACAGCTCCATTCAGCAGCCATTAGATCTTACTGGAAGGCTTTTTGTGGTATTTTGCAGGTAAATGACAAGATGCATGCTCCTTCAGTTGGCAAGAAACTTTCTGGAGTAATGAAGGGCTCCAGTCTGTTATTTATCAATATGCCTGATGTTCTATCATGCCAGGAACATCATGGTGTTGTGATATTAGCTCTCCCCGGGGGGAGGTGGAATTACTTTTATTACTTCCTGCCTGAATTATTGATGATCTCTTTTCTGGAGCACTTCCAACAGGAGGACTATAGCTATGACTGATTCAAACTACCCTTGCTAGGATTTTTAATAGACTAAAATATGTCCCCATGTCTGTCTCTCCCACTTTGAGGGCATAACACTGACATCCTTTGCAATCTGAAATATGTTCATGCTTGAGACATTTTATGCATTTACCTGGTTTATCTTACCAACTTGGTATCACTTAGTTTTGCTGATGCCAGCTTAATTATCTGTACCAAGAGCTAAATTCTACACTGACTTATACTGCGTACAATCCCACTGACTTCTGGTCTTTTGCACAGGATTTCAGCCTTAAGATCATCTTCTTCACTTCTTTGCTAACTTCTCACCCCCTTCAGTTTTCAGGCATGTGACTCAGAGATCCTTGGGATAATCTAAAATACAGCACTAAATCCCAGCATTAGTTTGTAACCTAGTTTTGGATCAGCATTTGTTCAAGAATGTGGTTTGTTTTCATGGAGTCCATTTTATCAAACCAAGCTCCTATATTTTATGAAGCATGAAGAACAAAAGTCCTCTTGGGTCAGGAGCTGCAATGATAGGTGGTCAGCACCACACTCTGATCAAAACCTTCAACAAGCTCATGATGGCTATGTCTACACTACTGGGCTTTGTTAAGTCGACTTAATAAAGTTGACTTAGTGAGTCCATACTTCTCTTAAGTCAACTTAGGAAAGTGTTCTAATAAAAAATGTGTTTGCTTAAGTCGATTTTGCTAAGTTGACTTAAGCAGGCACATGTTATTACATAGGGCTTTTTAAGTCTACTTAGATGCCTGCGTTGCATTAAGTTGACTTAATAATGTCGACTTAAAGAGTGAGAGTTATTAAATCAACTTAATAAATACCAAATGTGGCCAGGACTTTGCTTAAGTTGACGTAAGCCCCTAGTATAGACATACCCGTTGTGTCCACACACCTACCCTGTACTTATAATGAGAACTCTGATTTTTATTCTTACATAAGAAACAAGATTGTGCAAAGGTGGTGAGGTTTGGTTGGTTTTTTTTTTTTTTTGGTTCACTGACTGCACTGAAAAATTTTCAGATGAAAACAAAATTTGAAAAAAAAAATTCAGTTTTTGTGGTTAAACAAAATTTCTATTAAAGTTGAAGGAACTACTATCCTTTATAAAATAGGTGGTGTTCCTGTCACCATCCTATTACCCAATAACTTACTGAAAAGAGCTTAGATTCTAGCAGCAGGGAGAACCGAATTCAAATCTCTGCTCCAGTGTCTAAAGCTCTCTTGTTGAAGCTGTTCCACTTTGCATAAATTAAATATTCATTGGGTCAGAGCATGAGGATTGAAGCCTGTTGGTCAAGGGACTCAGGTTAGGGTTCCAGTCCTTGCTCAGATGCATATTTAACTATTCCTTGAATTTATGATGAATTCACAAATCATTTTGAATAAACTGTGACTTCATTTTCTGGTCAATATAATACTGTCTGAAAAATTTTGCCCAGGTCTACTAATAAATTCCTCTAAGAGCAAACAGTTCAAATGCAACAATAAACTACTACGTAAACTCTATTCAAATTAATTACAAATCTAATGCCATGCCAGACCAAACCATTTCAGCTGTTAATGGTGAAGTAGGCTCCCCACCTTTTGCTGCCCACCCCAATCCTGGGGTGGCAGCGTACTCATCTTAAGTCAGTCTGTGTTTGTAGTTCTGCCCTGCCTGAGGGCCAGGCCCCTCAGCTTTTTGTAGCTCAGCCTTGCCTGAAGGCCAGAACACCTAGACTGTTTGCTGCTTAGCCTGAGCTCTTAGCCTGTCTGTTGCTCTGTTGTGTCCGAAGGCCTGAGGGCAGCTCTAGACTGTTTGGTCCTCAATCCTGTCTGAGCTCTTAGCTGGTTCATTGCCTTTCCCTGCCTGAGAAAACTGAGCCCTTACAACTTTGGTGACTTTATCCTACCTCAAGCTACATTACTGCCATATTGACTCCGACCATTAGGCCATACCACTTGGGAACTAAGGACACCTGAAGTGGCTCAGCTCTAAACCTGTAGTGGCCCTCACACCACCCCCAAAAGAGGCATGGGGCTCACTGTCCCCACAACACAATGGAAGTAAATATATATGACAGATATGGCCAAACTGCAGCTTGGGAGCCGTATGTGGCTCGTGAATGAAAAAGTGTGGCGTGTGGAAGGTCAGCAAATCAATTTAGTAGGTAAAAGTATATGGCTAGATGCATCAGTGCGGCTCTGGAAGGTTTAATAATCAGCTTGTGTGGCTCTTCAGTTCCATTAAGTTCGGCCACTCCTGGTATATGAGATATATAGAAAAGAAACAAAGATGTAACTTCAGGCTTAACACATTTATACTAGATACTTCTAGTATAAGTTACCTATTGTCTTTGAACAATTTCCCAACATCCCTCCATTTTAGTGTTCCAGAGTTTCACATTTAGCTTCCCTCTGAGAGCCGAGCCCTCAGGTTCTGGATGAAAACTTCAGTTTCAAACCTCTTTTTAAAGAAGTTTTTTCCTCCTCCATCTCTATCATAGTGACTCATGGTTACTCAGAGTGGGGGAAATTCTCAATGGTCTCAGTGTCTTTCCATTCACTAAGAGCTAATCATTTGTCTTCTCCTGGATTGTAATGGGTCATCACTTGAATCTGGTTTTGGCTGAATGCCTGGCTTGGGAAGAGCTGCTCCTTTTCTGGTCACTTACTTCGTACCAGTGAGGAAGAGATGGATTATGTGAGCACAATTTTCTATATACACAAACATATAAATTCATAACAGCTAGTATAGACATCTTCTAATGATTATCTTTAGAATATTATCAGCTTGCATAAATGTTGATAATTTTTAAGATACAATACTATTGTACACAATCAGTTGATTGGGCTGTTTATTCTTTGAGGTTCGGTGCCTCTATTTGTCTCATGGAGGTATCTGGTCCCCGACTGGCACAAGGGGATGTGGATAAAGAAATGTGAACTGAGGGGCCTCAAGCAGTGAAAACAAGAAATGAAAAACTTAACTGAAGTAATACAGTTCACTTTTAATTATACCATGGAGGTTTGGAAAATGGGAACTAAGGCAGTCAAGTTTGAACTGTTTATGCACTATACACAAGTCATATTTAAAAATTTTTCTCTAAAACAATATAACCACAGTTGTAATTGCTGGTAATGAGTAAGATATATTTCTATAAGGCTTATTATCATCATTACTCCCTGCTGTCAAAAGCTGATAAGGTCTCTGCATAGAGATTTTTTTCATGACAACTTGGTCTAGATGTAACAGATATTTAGGCATAGATGCATAGTGAGACTTACAAAAGTGCCTAAGTGATGTAGACATCTAATTTCCATTGGTTTTTAATTGGAATTAGGTGCCTAACCTGCTTAGGAGTTTCGATTCAATGTCCAACACTACCCTCTAGGTTCTCTCATTGGTTTAAATATTAGGCCCAAGAGTATTATAATTATTTCTTTAAAGGTAAGTATGGTCTACTTGATTATTCACTTACCCAGAACAAGATTGCTGAATACACTGTGGAATGGAGCATTTAAAGCACCCTAATTCTCCCTGGTTGCCTCAGTAATTCCCATTCAATAAGAGCATGACTATTACTTGGCTCCTAAACAGTTCTTTTCACTTAACAAAAACATTTTAATGCCTCACACAAATGCACATGCACTAATGGGCAGGAAGTCTGTTTTTAGGTTTGGGCAATCGGCCATCCAGCTCTATTTTCTGTTTCCTCAAGGTTACGTGTTCCTGCACTGTGCCCCTTTCACTGGCAAGAAAAGCCTTTTTAGATTGATTTTTCCTTTGCTGCATACATTACTTCAGTTTCAAGACCTTTTAGATGTCTCTTACAAAGATATATAGTAAACTATATCTATGATCAAAATCTTGGGTTCATACTTTAGAAAGTCTTGTCTTGACTATGTAAACTGTGCTTATTGGTCTCCCTGCCGCTTCTGTGCCATGCTCACTGCCTATTTTCTCAGTTCTGCTGCTCATCTAATTAACCAATGGCCTCACTTTTTGCATGTCTTCTTCTTTGGCATGTACATCAGCTATCACTGAAAATCATGTTTAGAAGTATATCTTTGCCATTAATGTCTGTTCAAAAGTTAATCCCTTAGTAGTGACATATTGTGGTTCACATCTACAATATATGCTTCGCCTAACCTGTCTATGCTCTTTTCCAAGTAGCTTTGTCCATTGTTATTACGTGGTCTCCCAAATTAAAATACAATTGCTTATTTGGCACAGCTTGGCTGGAATTCCCATGCGCATTACATCTGTGCTATTGATTATATTAGCTCTTTGTAAAGTAAACTTAAAACTTGTTTTAATTATTTTAAATAATATATAATTTGTGTGTTTTGTTTGTTTTATACTTGAAAATGACTAGACCATGTCCTTTATCCTTTACTTGTTCTACAATCACCTGACACCACTGTTCCCTCTAAGCTGTGCGTTTGTGTGCGCGCACACAAGTCATGAAACCTGTGCACGCAACAAAATAAAGTGCGCACAAAAAAATTCAATAGTGCTAATATTGGTGCTCACAAAGAAATGTTTTTGCACACACAAATAAATTGTTTGCACACACAGTCTACGAGTAATTAGAGGGAACATTGCTTGACATGTGTGAAGGATTTTAAATATATGTATAAATAATAATAATGTGGAATATATGCACTCTGGCTAGTTCCTGTTTTGCAAATATTCTTAGTTGCATTTTGACACCTAAATTTCAGACAGGCATGGGATTTAGCCATAATGTTCACAAATTTAAATGCTAATTTTTCCAAATTAAGCACTCAGTATTAAGGGCTAGCATTTTAAAATTTGGGATCATAAAGTTGGGCGGTTGCTGGTTTTCTCCGAACAATGATCTATTATGCCCAACTTTTTTTTCCTTCCTGTGCCCAACTGTGGTTTAAAAAGTCAAAGTATAGCACAAGCTATAGAGGCTTTTGAATGGCCATCTGATTTACAGGCTGCAGTCTTCGGAGGTTTGGGTTTTTTGTTGTTGTTTTATTACAGTGGTCAAAAACATACATAAGTGCAAAAAACAAAAGCAGAGTGATGTTCTAAGTGGGAGCAGATTGCTACTTTCAGGAGAACAAAGTATATTCTGTACTAGCATGCAATCAGAGACCAAGGTTGTGAGAAACCAGAAGTGATCATTAATGGATATATCTCAGTTAACTTGGTACTTTAAGGCACTATACAACCATTTGATGCCTTCATCTTCCTATCTGCAAAGGAGGGATTGCAGTATTGAATTTTCTAAGGCTTAATGTAAAACACTTTGGAGAACCCTAGACATAAGGTAAAGTACTTGCTTGATTGGACCTTCACATCCTCAGAAAACCAAAGAGGAAAGAAACATCATTTCTTCTCAATTCTTTTGGGTGGGCAGGGTTTCCTCAGGAGGTAAAAAGGGGGGAGGGGTATCAGCCCTCAAACTTTTTCTACCAGATGACTATCTGCATTTAATGCCTGCTTCTTCACAAAGGATATCTGCAAATATTTATGTGCAATTATGTGCACTTGTCTTTTGCAAGGTCAGCTTTAATGATAATCTGATAAGAAATTTAACCATAACATATACTTTAAAAAAAGCAATAAAGCAATGACTACAGAGATTGTGTTACACAAAGAGAATTTACAGATGAGTTTAACAAAATCGTTAATGCAGTTAAAATGGTCATTCTTTTCTGCTTCTTCTATATAGCTATTTATTTTCAGCAGCAAAAAAACTGGAGGGGTTTTTTGTGTGTCCTGAGAAGGAGGCTTAAAAAAAAAAAAGGAACAGTAAAAATGCTAAATAGCATGAAATTCAGAAGGAAGAGGTAGACTGGGAATAGAGTTGTGGGAGCAAATGAATAATAATCTAAGAGAAGAAGATTTTAAGAGTAACTAGAATTTAATCCCTACTGCCACTAAATCAATTGGACTAAGAAAATCACTAGGCAATTTATAAAAATAAATGAATTATAAAAGTTGGTTGCCATGTGACTTCATGCTCTTATTTTTGCATTATTTTCACTTTTATTGGACACTCAGATGAAGATTGTCTTGTCTGCCTTTCTTGCTTTCTGGTAAGTAAGAGAATGCCATTCACAATTACTTCGTTCAATTCAGAAAGAGTAATATACACAGAAGGGAAATCTAAGACTGCTGTAATCAGCTTTTCTTCTGGCTGTGGTAAGAGTGTGAATGGGCCTGCTGTGCTTCTAATTGGCTTTTTTTTTATTTTGTCCTTTTTTGACCTTTGAAAATTAATATTAATTTTTTTACAGGAGTTCACATCAAGAAACAGGGATTGGCCAGTCTGAGACTCTTCCAAAACAGTGGGCATTGTAAGAAATACCTGGTGAAAACCACATTTAAATGCAACAAGCCTATACACATGATTCCATTAGGAACCAGACGGCCACTTCAGTTTTTGTGCAAATGCAGAATTAGAAAAACTGCCTGTAGCCTGAGATTTTTGCCATCTCTTTATTAAATCAAGATTTGCTGTGATACTAAAGAAACATATGAAGGCAATCTAATAGGAATTCTATGTTAAAATAAAACTAGAAACAGTATAATATGTAATAATCAGTGATAAAGAATTCATAAATCATCATTTATCAATGGTTAAAACAAAGCTGGTATTCAAAGGACATTCAGCAAGTGAAATGGAGAGATCATAGGTTTAGCAGATTCAATAGGTATATCTTTTGGAAAAGTAGGTCAAAATGGAGGAAGATTTTGAACTTTTGAACTCACTCAGTCCCCCTCCCATCAAGGATTCTAAGGTGTCCACCCCGTCAAAGGACCCATCAAAAGTATTGATTTTTGGTCAGGTGATAGGTGAAATCACCCTTTTTCCAATTGGGTGGAGAGGAAATCACACCTTTGGGGTTGGTCAATAAGAAGATGGGAGTGACAGAAGCGCGAATAAAAGGTGATGCACGGAGCAGAGCTTCGGAGATCTCTCCCACTCCTTACTGGGTTCCACTGGCCTCTGGCTATGTTCCCGCTGCACTAAGGAGTCTCACTCACACTCATCCCTAGAGAGAGTAACAACGTCTCTAGTGGAAGCCTGGGAGCTGGGTCTTTGGACTTAGTCTCTGAAAGGCACAGGGCTTAGTCTCTGAGCGGGGACTCAGGACTTAGTCCTTGAGCTGGGTCTCCGGACTTAGTCTCAGAAGGGCCTCTGATACAACTCACAAGCAGGCAGCCAACTCAGTCCTGTGTACAGCTTGTGGGCAACGGCTTGATCCTCACTCTCATGCACTCACAAGCAGGCAGCCAACTCAGTCCTGCGTACAGCTTGTGGGCAACGGCTTGATCCTCACTCTCATGCACTCACAAGCAGGCAGCCAACTCAGTCCTGCGTATAGCTTGTGAGCAATGAACTGATAATTTGTAGCTCCAGTCTCAGAGCAACTGCACTTGCAAGCTTTGAGAACATTCTGAGCTGGTCTCAGTTCCAATTTCCATGGCAACCAGACCAAAGCTGAGCAGAGACAGAAGATCTTCAGCCTGCAGCTGCCAGCCACCATTTCAAGAAGAGATCCACCATCTCGCAGAGAAAGAGACTTTGTCTTTTCCAACTTTGGGGTAAGAAAAGGGTCCCAAGGAGGGGAGGAACACTAGTAGAAGGCCCTAAGATCTTTAGATTATTTTAGTACTGCCAGGGACCCCAAGCCTTACAAAGTAATTTCATGATTATAAGTAAACTACCTAGAAAGAGTGAGACAAGAAACCCAGATTAAGATCTAAAGGAGTAACAGTAAGAGTTGAGATCTCTCCATCCAGCAAGTGCCTGATCCCCACTTGCTGAATGTTCCTTTTGCGTACCTAAGTGTTGTTTTCATGTTGTAATTGTATAGAATAGTTTTTAATGTGTTATATTACTGTTGAGCTATCCGTGAAGCAAACAAAATTCCTTATCAGTTTTTCAGAGAAGATATTGCAATAAAACTGATTCTTGTCTTTGACAAATCATTGGCTCTCAGTCTTTATTGCTTCTGGTCTGTGCTTGATCAGTGGGCTGTAGCCATATCCTCCACTTGGGACATTTATCCCGGGCACCAATATTTGTCTGTTTAGGTGAAAAATGGTCCCCCCTCGTTGCTCCCGAGGGTTTCAAAATTAGATCCTGGACTACAGGACAGTCTGGAAATTGATAAATTAATCGATTAGATTTTTCGAGATAACATGCCAAGTTTCTAAACTACATTAGACCTTTAACAGAAAGGTAAGAACAGGAACTGAACACAGTCTTCAACATGGTAGTGCTTTCAGATAAATGGATCACAAAATGATCAGGGCAGGCATTAGTGTTTTTGACACAATATTGTTCACTCACTATAAATGAGAGGGTGTTTTTGAGCATGCAGATAGGGAAGGTCAGCATGTGCTTGTTTAGTTACTGTAAACAGTAGCATTTATAGCATCAAGTTACTACTACTATACCTTCTTCATGTGAAGCTGTGATGGTTTTGCGTTCGGACAAAATTATTCAAGATTGGCCAAGACTATGATGATTTGAATTAGAAGAGATTTCAATGTTATCAATTGATTTGGTTAAGGAGACAGCACTGTGGGGACAAAACATCCAGCTCAAGTATGTGTGCAGCTTGCTAGCAGTATAAATGCCTTAAAGAAAAGAAGGTGAAAAAAAAACCACATGGTGAAATAATTCTATGAAGTTGGCAGTGGTTTCTGCAAAGCTGACTCATGAACCATAATGTAACTGAAGCAGAAATACCTGGGGTTATTCCATCTGGATGAAGCTCTATACTAAAAAATAGTAATGTAGAAAGAATTAGAAGTATCAATAGCTGGACTGGACTGGTTAGAAAGTTTGTGTTTGTCAGGGAGGATTTACAAAAACAACAGTAAATTTAATAATACCACTGAAAAGTGTAACACTTTGCATATGATGAGAGCCAGCCTGGGATGTACCTATAAGAAGACAGAGATTCATTTGATTTGCTATATGAAAGAAGCTTAGGCAGAATTGGGGTGTAAGCTTGTTTCATGTAGTAAGCACAAAATTAGGTCATGTACCATACAGCATTTCAAATAGTGAAACAGAAAATTCCATGTGTGCTGGTGTTCAAGAGTAGTTTGCAAATGGTGTGTTAACTTGTCTCCTGAACAAAATATAAAAGAACCACTGAAGCCACTTGAGATTGCTGATTGGTTTTGATACAAGGCTCAAACATAGCTCTTTGAATTAAATAGAAAAGATTACTTTTTACTAGTGGATTATTACTTAATTTTGGGGGGATGGGAAGTGAGCTGTTGCACAACAGCAATGTAATGGTGTATCAATACATTGTAAATCACTGCTTGTCACGAGCTTCAAATGAGTTAATAGATAATTGCAGAAAGCATACAAGTCATTCATTTCAGTGAAGTTCACTGATCAGTATAGTTATCTACATCCCTCAAACCTCCATCCTAAACACACCACATGGTCCATTGTCTACAGCCAAGCCCTAAGATATAACCGCATTTGCTCTGATCCCTCAGACAGAGACAGACGTCTTCAGGATCTCTATCAAGCTTTCTTAAAACTACAGTACCCACCTGGAGAAGTAAAGAAACAGATTTACAGAGCCAGACGTGTACCCCACAGTCAACTATAGGAAAGGCCCAAAAAAGAAAACAATAGAACGACACTGGTCACTACATACAACCCCCAAGTCAGACTGCTACAACTGATCATTAAAGAACCTATAGCCTGTTTTAAAAGATGACCTCTCACTCTCTCTAGCCTTGGGAGACAGACCTCTCCTTGCCTACAGACAACCCCCGAAACATAAACAGATGCTCACCAGCAACTACAGACCTAAGAACAGAAACATTAAAGCAGGCACATGTCCCTGCAACAAACCACACTGCCAAATTTATCCACATATCTGCACTAAAGACACCATCATAGGACCTAATCAAGCCATCTACTCCATCAAATGGTCCTTCACCTGCTCATGCACTAATGTGATTTATGCCATCATGTGCTGGAAATGCCCCCAAGCCATATACATTGGACAAACAGGATAATCCTTACGCAGAAGATTAAATGCACACAAAACTGACATCAGAAATCACAGCACCAAAAAAAACCAAAACAAAACAGTTGCTGAGCACTTCCATGTTCCTAATCACTCCATTGATAATTTGTTAATGATGGTCCTCAAGAAAATCAGTGGGACTTCAAGACTTCAAAAAGAGACAGCCGAAATTCAAATAATATGCAGATTAGATTATGCGAAAGCAGGGCTGAATTCTGACGATTGATTCTTTTCACATTATAACAGGTAATATGACTTCATCCTCCCTCTGTGTGCTGTTTCCTGGAGTTTGAATCCTTACAAATGTTCTGATTTGATTTGCTGTTGCATTATGACCTGATCCCATGTCTTACACTCCCCTGCATTTATTTTCATCCAATTCTGTAAGTTCCCCCTCTTCAAAGCAGCTGACGAAGTGGGATTTTCTCCCATGAAAGCTCATGTGATAAATAAATCTCTTAGTCTTTAAGTGCCACAAGACTCCTTGGGTTTTTTTTAAATTAATTTCAGTGATGTTGTTTGATATAATACATCAAGTGTTTACTATGCACAGTAAAATTGATTAGCAGAAAAAGTCAGTACAAGTAAAGCTCTGATTTTTAAAAATGCCCCGGTTGAGTTCAAAGGAAGTGTGCTTATCATGGTTTAAATATTACAACACCCTTTGCAGTGCTTCAGTAGGGTCACCAGTTTAGAAATTCACAGGCAGGGAGACGAAAGCATCTAACAAGCTTCTTAAGCCAAAGATCATAAATTTTGAATAGTTCTGAAAGAACTATGTCAGGGAACTAGAAGAGGGGAAAAAATACCATGACAAGAATGCCAAACAGTTACCATAATTGCAAATGGAAGAGAATGTTGGATTTAAAACAACGTGGCTGACAACCTGCCAAGGTAACAGCGATGTCATTAGCACCAGTGTCAGCTCTCAGCCCTCCAGAAGGACCAGATGACAAAATACAGGAGGACAGTTGTTTCTTTCAGCCATGCAGAATGCTCCCATGCTGACAAAAAGAACACATGCCCACCCAGACAGACAATAAATACAGTAATTTGCTTTATCCAAGTGACATGAGTCTGTAGAGTGATTTATGTGTATATGTCTATTACAGATGGAGACTTTAAGAGTGTCTGAAAAAATGGAGATTACTTCTATGATCCCAGACAGCCCTCTATTCATGCAAGGGATGTAAAAGTTCATTTAATAAATTATCTGTTTAGATTTCTAAAAATAGAACATTTAAATGGTCAAACATTAACTTACCCCACAGGTGCCTGGACTTGGACAGCTGCAGCCCAGCTCCCAGCTAGGACCAAGAAAGGGCAAAGTCCCTACACGGCTGTAGCCTGGCTCCAGCTGGGACCAAGTAAGGGAGAAGTTTCTACATGGCTGCAGCTTGGCTCCCACTGGGACTGGTGAGAGAAGTTCCATGCAGCTGTGACCTGACTGGAGAGATGAGAAGTTCCTATATGACTGAGCCTGGCTAGGACTTGGGAGTCAGGGAGGCCCTGCTCATCATTTAAACCTGCAGTAACTTAGATTCCTAATTCAAACCCTATATCCTATTGAAATGATATTTGTATAAAATATGCCTTGTGAGGAATTGTTTGAAAACTACCACCACTAATATAATTGTGAAGTATGAGAGAGTACTGTATTTGCAGTTATGAATGTCATATGATATTATGTTTTAAAGTTTGCATTTGAACAAAGTAAAATACGGGTCTGTCCAGCTCTTGACTATACAAATAAAAGAAGGCTGACTAGTGACAATGGAATTGCAATTAACATATGTGGTAAACACAACAATCAAAACTCAGAAGGTCACCGGTGAGTCAAGATGCCTGGATTACAAAGGGAGGAAAGCTCCTAGTCAACTGACATCTGGAAATTTGCTAAGGGACCTTTACACTGCAAAACTGCAGCAGGAGTCATCCCTTTGGAACACATACAGGGGGCTCAGTCAAGATGGAGTTGGTCCTGTGGAAGAGAGAGGAGAAGAATTTGGCTTTTGAAACAAAGGCAGACCTTGCAATATAAGGACACACCAAAAGACCTTGAGTTATCTTTCACCTGAGACAAGACAAGTCAGCAGCTTGAACTCTGTGGGGATTCAGCAATGACTAAGAGCTAGCTGGTCACTGCTAGCAAAGGAAGATTGGTGAAGAAATCATCTTGAACAAGAATAAAAAACTAAGTTTCCATTGTAAAAGCATGTTCAACTTTGTTATAACCATGTTCAGTTTTAGTCTTTCTACTTGATCTTATTTTTACTAAAAACCAACTCAGTGCTGTGCTTGAAGGGAAGAATGGGTAAGACTCAGTTCAGTTAGGGTATGGCCACACACACTTCTTATTTCGAAACAACAGAGGTGCCATGGCCACATGACGCACGGCCATTTCGAAACAAGCAAACAGCTTGTTTCGAAATGGCCGTGCTCCTTCTGAAATAGCTTAAACCTCGTTGGCTGTCGAAACAGCCTTGTTCGGACGTGCTGTTTCGGAACAAAGCATTCCGAAACAACATGTCACCGTCCTCCCAGGGTGCTAAGCACCCTGGGAGGAAGGGCAGCCCCCCCTCAGCACCCTGGCC